>JAAEAF010005746.1:0-59201 GCA_011037195.1 Triatoma infestans | reverse complement strand
TCAATTATAATTTTGAGAACTGCAGTAAGAGAAAGTTGTGTGAGTGTTTCAGACCATTTTTTTTTTTTAATGAAATGTAGGTTTATGTTACGGCTAGCTGGGAGCATCTGGGGACAGACCCTGTGTCTTTTTCTTACCACCAGCTTTGTCCAACCATTCACCCTTTTAACTAAGGCGATCGAAGCAATTATATTTTAAATATTCTAATATGGTCCATAAGGTCATGAAGAAGTAATTCCCTATGCGGGAGCTAGCCGTTTATGATAAATTTGGAGGCAATGTCGCGTAGTACAAGTAGTTATCTTGACAATAACCGATGTTACCAAAACATCAACAGATACTTCCACCTACTGCCATTAAACATAATCAGGATATTTCTTTTAATTGAGATTTCATTTTTAAAGAACCTGAGTACAGTGGGCTTTTTAAAGTGCTAAACACCTCGCCAAACGGGGACAATTGCCCCACCAACAACCATTTAGGCATAGAAAACTTTTCCTTAAAAGTGTGTAGCCTTATTTACCTTGTATCACATTGTGTCAAAATATCCTTAAGATGGGCGAACACTCGAAATTGGTCGATGACCAACTGTTATGGATAAAACCTCTGACAATCCAAGATTTCTTTTTTTTATTTTAAGCCTTATAAAATGATACCTTATTTTTCTTGACCATCTCTGCAATGTACCGATATATCCACTTCACTTCCCTGACTACTGCCTTTGTCGTGTTGTTTCAATTTGATAGCGACCCACTGGCAACCAGTGCTGGGTGATAATGTGTGGTTGTGAGCCAGTGTGGTGGGGGAGGAGGGCGGAGAAAAATCTCTGTCAACTCAGCTTCTGCAGTCAATAAAGCATTGACAAACATCCTGCAGGCTGTATGCAATATTTAGCGTAGTCCTGGCCAGACTGCTATATCCAAAGATAGAATAATTACAATTTGCATTTTTAGATTTTTTATAATTGACATTTTAAAATATTTTTTGAACTGATTGTTTTTTTTTTTTTTTTTTTAATTCCAGTCGATCTACGTAGAGCCGACTCGTAAACATGAATTCAACGAAGTGATGTCGGATTACTGTCGTTCCGTGTCCGAACACAATGGCCGTGGAGCTGTACTGCTCGGCGTGTGCCGAGGTAAAGTTTCAGAAGGACTAGATTTTATTAATGAATATGGAAGAGCAGTATTAATATGCGGTTTACCATATCCGCCACTGCTTGATCCTAAAGTTAAACTTAAGAAAGCATATCTGGATCAAACAAATCGAACTATAAAGGTTTGTGTTATTGTCAAATTGGAAGTGAGAGAGAGTGAGCGGGAGAGAGCATCTTCACTTCACATTGCTTTCATATTTCAAATTGCATAACTAAATTTAACTTTATGTTTTAGCTGATGTCCGGTGATTTATGGTATCAGTTGGAAGCTACAAGGGCTGTCAACCAGGCCATTGGCCGGGTAATCAGACATGCTAAAGACTTCGGTGTAATCTTACTTTGTGATGTTAAATTTAGTCAGAAATCAATAATAGATAATTTATCCAAATGGCTGCAACCTTTAATAACTACAAAATCTTTTGGTTCATCAATTGCCTGTATAAAGAAGTTTTTCAACGTTAATAATGAGAAGGTAAGTAGTGACTATCAAGTACCAGGTTTGGGTTTCACCGATTTCCAGGATGTCTTGATAAGCAGTGTGCAGGGTGTTGTTAGTGTTGTTAGGTAATGGTGCCACCAGACGCCACGAACTCTAAACAAGTGGCTTGTCCACTTGTCACTATATAAACGTCATAACTCTTAGACGAAAGTCCAAACCTTATATCCATTTGGGTAGTAACAGGGGATTGACGAAGATTTCGGTGAAAATCTGTAAGTAAACCAGAAGTATTAACTTTACTTGATTTTTGTTTGATTTAATTTTTTTTCGCACTTTTCTCGACCAGTATTCGGTATAATTTGTCGCACTTGTTGATTTATCACTTTTATTTGAAATCTTTTTCCGAGAAGATTACTTTATGGGTGTTGTGGGGTATATTGTGTTTGTATGATTCCCTTTGAAGTTCCATTCCAATGTAATATAGTCTGTTTCAACATCAAGGACAATTGAGTATGTTGCGAAAATTGCAAGTTCAAAGACAATTTTGAATAAAAGTGCAGTATTTATTTGGTCTTATTCGATATGTGAAATAATGCAATCGATCAGAGTTTCGACTTTATGTTCACCGAAAATGCTGAGGTTCCCCCCAGTGCGAAAAATGGGCATGGGTAACTCAAAATGAAAGACAGCAGAATGTTTAAATTTGATATTCATTTGGGGTACCACCAAAAATCCACATCAACGTTTGGTCAACCGGAAGATTCATTCACTCGTTTTTTTCTTTTTAGTTTTTCGAAATTCTTCTAAAGCTTTTATCGATATGACAGCTTTAACAATTGTCTTTACCCTTAGAATACTTAGCACTTACATCACTTCCTATTACTCTTTAACAGGAAGTATTGAGGTGTGTGAAATTTTTGGAAATTGAGTTTCACTGGAAATACATATCTTAGGGTTGTTAAGTAAGAAAAAAATCTGGTGAAAACACTCACACCACTTTCTCTTATTGCAGTTTACAAGATATAAGTGACAAATTTTCTTCAAACTTATCATTTTTTTACTTGCTCTTACTCCTAGAAAGAGGAAGTATTGTAATCATCAAATTTTCGATAGCGAGTTTTCACCGGAAATATTCGTTTTTAGGTTCCTTGAATCAAAAAAAGTGGTTTTTAGAAAATGGCCTCTGTGTGTGTGTGTGTGTGTAGACAGTATAGCTCAAAAACAAAAAATCGTAGAAAGTTCAAACTCGATAATCCGTTTAGTTATCACCATGGGATCCGGCAATGGGTCATCTGTCAAAATTCCTCTACCGGAAGTACCACTTTACTAGTTGGTTTTTTTATTTTTTTGCGATTTTATCAAGAATGGCTCCTACGATTTTCTTGAAACTTGGTACATCAACTACACATACATAGAGCTACAACTTTCATTTGAAACATTTCTCTGGGAAAATTCATTTAAGGCCACTGATGGGGGAGGGTGGGGTTACGGCTTCCTCTAAAGTGCTATTTAAGTTTATTAGACAATTCTGTCATCTAAATAATGTTAATTGGAATTAAATTTGTTGTTGAAATTCCGATTTGAAAAAAATTGGACGACCGGAATTGCATTTTACTGAAGTGTATTTTTCAGTTTTCTAGTATTTTTTCGAAAACGGCTCCAACGATTCTCTTTAAACTAGGGCTGTGAACTACACATATAAAGAGCTAGAACTTTATTTATAACATTTCTCCTGATAATGTCATTTAAGGGGGCTTTTGGGGAAGGGGTGGGGTGGTTATGTTTTTCTCTAAAGTGCTATCATAATTGATTATACAATTCTACCATCCAAAAAAATTAATTAGAAGTAAATAGATGGCCAAAATACTGAGTTTCACTAAAATTAGCAAACCGGGAGTGCGCTTTTGCTGAACAGTTTTTCAGTTTTCGACGAACTCCGATGAATTTCATTAAATGTGGACTAACTATAAAATTTCTCAATTTCAATTTTGAATACTGGAGTAAGAGAAAGTTGTGTGAGTGTTTCACGCGAAATTTTTTTACTAAATGTTTGCTTGTCTTCAATTTTATATCAATTGAAGATTCTCAAATTCTAAAATTACTTCTTGAGGGAACCATACATTCCCCGTCCCTCAAAACTTTTTTAAATGAACTTTCTTGGAAAAAAGTTTCCAATAAAATTAATAGGCCACTCTATTATTAATTATTTGAACAAATTTAATTATGTCAATCGGTGTTTTTATGAATAAAATCCTAGATAACTGAAATAACTTCAGTAAAAACACGTTCAGAAAATCGCAAAAACTGAAAAATTCATTCTGTAAAGTGGTTGGGACTTCCGGTTGAGAAAATTTGACAGATAAGTTCTTGTCGGATCCCATGGTGATTCCCACACGGAATGCCAATTTTAAACTTTCTACAATTTTTTGTTTTTGAGCTAGCTGTTCACATATACACACACACACACACACACACACACACACAGAGACCATTTTCTGTGGAGTTACGTGAAAACTTTTCATAACGATTTTCTCGTAACGTGGAAACTCGATGTTAGAAAACTCGAACAGCAGTTAGAGAAAGTAAAATTTATTCAGCTATTAGTCTGTGTACAAAGACATAGACTTTTGTTTGCACGTTTGTCTTAGCAAAATATCTCAAAAATGGAAATTAACAGGAAACCGAAGCGTGATATTCGGTTTGGCACTAGCCCCCGACCAGTTACATTCAGATAAACGAGTATAATATCTTGTCATCTTTGTTTATTTATAATGCAAGCGCCACTAAATGTATAGTAAACAATGCAAATTTAGAGCAAATTGGAGTAAGAGAAAATAGTGTCACCTCATATTTTCTTACTGGTGTTGTTCCTTTTTTACCAACCATTTTTACTTAAACTGATGCATTACCAATAAATAACTAAATAGTAAAAGCAAGATTTCAGTAAAAATTAATTAAAACTCAATGTGGGCAAATAGGTGCAGATGCCTTATAGTGGCCCAGAGTTGGAAGAAGAAAAGTCAACAGTGAATCTTTGTCAACCGTCAACTTCTAAAGTTGAAGACGTGGGAGACCTTGAAGCTACTGCATGCTGTGTACCTGAACCTTCGCCCTCAAAACGGCCGCAAGCATCTTGTTTCACTTTATTAGACAAATACGAAGAGAAGCAGGTAATTGTTTTGATAATTGTTGCAATATGATGGGATTATTTATGTTTACAATTTTTTGGAGCCTTTCTACCCACGAGCCATCCTTTCGATTTTACGTTGCTCAACTTGTTTACTCCAGTATTGGAAGATATAGGCGTGGTCTGCTGTCCACATGATTAAGTCTAATCAGTTGATAAGTCTTTTTTATTGAAAAGTAGTTGGACAGTGAGGTGACTGAAGGTGGGTATAGGAGCTCGCTTACCGCCGACTATCGTGCCATCTATTAGTCTCAGCGCTAATGAGATTAGCTGCTTATTAGTTGGCTAGTCGACTGGATTAGGATTAGTGAAATCTATGCTCATTGATTCAGCTATTTTCCTTCTCTACTATAGCTTTAGTTTTTTTTCCTTTTTTTAATTAAAAAGTTTTAATTATAATTTACAAACATTGTTTTAAATAAAGAACATCTCGTCCCAGAGGATATGATGAGCGCACAATCCGATGAATTGCCGAGGTACTCGGAGTGCCGCGCTCCACGATGCAAGATGGTTTCCAGCGATTAAGAAGCACTGACGTTTCTATCGAAAAAATATAGTGATAGAGCCATCACACGCTGACTATTGTCACTGCGTAATGATTCTAACGCGTTACTTCATAGCTTACAGCAGTGTGAATATCTCTGAACCAATTTTCTCAATGCCTAAGTCTATGTCAGTGAAGTAAAATTGTATTAGTTCTTATTTTGCTGGACTGCTGTAAGAGGAAGTACTGGGGTGATGTGAGCAGTTGATGGTCACACTTATGTGGTATATTCCTGTCTGCATATTGTGATGTATGATTTCAGCAAGAAGTGCCAGTTGCGAATACGGCGCGCCAGTGTGCACTACTCACCCAGCTGAGTGAACAGCCAGTTATCCAGCCAGCCAAGAGACGTAAATTAAAACTGAAACCACTGGTATTTGAAGATTATTGCAGCGGTAGCCAAAATGCCACTGATATTGCTCACGATCAAAGACTTAATGAAGCAAAAAATTTCTTATGTGAGGTATGATATTGTCAAAATTTACTTTCCAAAAGTAACTACAGAACATTCGACAGCAAAAAAAAAAAACAAAAAAATAAATTCGTTTATCGTACAAAATGGAGCTTCTGTCGTTCAAAGAAACGTTGAAATTCTTCTGGTAACTATCGCTTTTGTCTATCCATTGCAGAAAACTTCGTGGTTATGCATGGTAATGCATGTTCCCCTGACTGGAGTCTAAGGGCAAATTGAATTCCTATAATGAAATGGACACAGTACGTTCTTCTTGTATGAATGCCATGTGGGACATTATGGGAGATCTGTTAGGCCCTATTTACCGCCTGTAACCAACCTGAGAATAGCTTCAAACTTTCTTGAAAAATGGGATAGTGTTTGGGAAAAATAAATCCAGCAGTTTATATATTCGATACCTAAGAGATTTGAGGTAATATGAGGAAGTAATACATTTTTTTTATCCTTACGTCTCCTCAGTCGCAGTAATACATAAAAAATACTAATATTCTGTTTTTTGCTGTCGAGTGCATTTGACAGTAAGCAAGTCATTACATGTTTACTAAGTCATTACATTACATGCAAGCCTCGCCAGGTTTGCCTCTCTCAATTGGAATTTACTATTTGATGCCACCGCAGCTCTTTTAACAGATTAACCTTCTTTTTTTTTTATAGATGAAAACCACTTTAGATGGAGAAAGTTATGGAATGTTTGCCAGGATTATGAGGACCTTCCACAAGGATTCCAACTTTGACGTCATGCTTAACAAGTTAACAGCTTTATTTCCAATAACTGATGCTTCATTTCGCAATGTGTTCCTTGGTACGGTATTGTTTTGTTTGTTTTATTTATTTATTGTCTATGAATATTGTTGTAGTACTGAGTGGTCCACTCATGTGTGGATTGTGTATATACATACCTTATATATATAGATATATAAATAAGAGAGGTCAAATGCTGATAAAACTTAAAACCTATTTTAAGACCATAAGGGACTTCAAAATCAGGTACAATATTCCAGTTTATTCCGGTACTAAACATCTCATTCGCTTCTCTCCTCGCCACTGAGGCAAGTGTACGGGACAACCATCATGTTGGAACCACATACTTGTTCTGGCATTCAATAGCACATCCTCCAGCAAATCATTTAGCATCCTGGGTAATCATTTTTATTTGTTTTAATAATTTTCAATACAGTAATAAAAAGTGGGGATCAAAAGGAAATCGCACTCTCTACCACCGATTTAAAGTGTCAGGCGCCAATAAAATAAAAAAAACACTAACACCATTAGAAACTAGAGCGAAAATACTTCAATAAACGTTATGTTCACTTTTTAGATATCTTCCTTCGTTTAGGATTTATTTCAAAAGTGGCCCGTTTCAATAGGACACCTGTATATAACAGGTTTGCAACCGCATGAATTGCATAGAACTGAGAGCTAAAGATTCGGTCTCCCGGTCTGTTGTGATTTTTTTCTCATCTTATGTTATTTGCAAACTTAAATCACAAAAATCCCAACTTTCTTGAGAATAAAAATTGAAAATAGTAGAAATTCATTTAGAGTGGCTTTCTGATGTGGGTCAGACATCGTAAGTAATATTTTTTTTTTAATTCCACATTATTTTAATTTTATCGCTAAGTTACTTTATTTTATCAGAAAAATATTAATTTCTTTTGCGGATACCGTAAGCCGTCGCTCTTGCGGAGGAAGAACATAGCGTACGATGTGTTTAGGTCTGTAACGGTCTGCTGTTCATCGAGTCGTACATTTTAGGAAACTAGGGAATGCGATCGGAAAGATCCTGAAGTGATCGTAGAAGACCGGGAGATCGATTCTTTAGCTCTCAGTTCTACGCAATCGGTTTCTTACAGTTATAGTGCTCAGGGATAACTTATTACAAGTTCGGAGAGTCACCGTGAGCTCTGAAACTGTTCGAAGATGAATGCGAGAAGTAGATCTCATGGCTAGAAGACCAGCATCAGAGCCAGGAATCATCGTGTAAGTAGGTTAGCTTTTGTCAGTCCGCTTTTTCATTGGACTGTAGAGCAAAGGGAGGCTGTTCTCTTCACAGATTAATCGCGATTCGGTCTGTAGACGGTCATTCGTGTGTGGAGAAGGCAGGGGGAAAATTCAGTCAGTCTGTTTCTAGAGGGTGTGCTCCTTTTCAACGACATCAATTATGGTGTGAGGTGGGATAAGTAAGGTCCGCACCGAGTTAATTGTTGAAAATGGCGTAATGGCCGCAGCTAGGTATGTTGACAGTGTTCTAGAGGCAGCCATACCGTTGCTCCATTTATCGGGGACAGTTTCATGCTAATGCATAATAACGCCAGGCCACACAAAGCTAGGAGGAATTGGCACCCGCTTCTTGGAGGAAGTCGATATAAATGTGATCGATTGGCCGCACGTTCTCTGGACATGAATCTTATAGAACATCTATGGGACATGCTCAAGAGGCGTGTTAGAGCTCGTGATCAGCCTCCAACTACTCTGCAACAGCTCCGCATTGCCCTACAAGAAGAATGGGATGCGGCTCGAAAATTCAAAACCTGATCACATCTATAAATCTCGCCGTATCAGGGTTCTCAGTATTGTCGAGGAAGCAATACCAACTGTAGGAGGTGAGAAAAATTTAAAAGGTTATCAAAATTTTAAAATTGATTTTACAATTGATGAATTTTAAAATGATTTTACATTTTTTATTATTTTAATGTAAAAAAAAAGCAAAAGAACTTCATGTAATACCTGTATAATAAGTATAAACACTTTACAATGTTAACATATCTTCACTTATTTTCATAACTCCTACTCACTAAACATTAACAAGTCAAAGACAGTTCTGTAATTAACCATATGATTTACATATTTTTTTCAACCATATGTGTCAATTATTATATTATCACCGTCAGCTGATACAGTCATATCAATACTTTAATCCTGCAACTCGGCCATCCTGCATTGAATTGTACGCGAATTCATCTTTTCTTCCAACATATACGCTTCCAGTTTCTATGGCAGGACTGTGCCATATGCAACTGCATAAGCCATTTTTATTTACAAACTATTAAAAATTTCTGAGACCACATAACCCTGTTCTGTTTGATGTTTCTTTCTTTCCATTTCTTTATACATAACCTCTTTCTTATGGTATATTCTACAATTTTGTTCTGTCTCCTTTCCTTGTTCACCTTCAATTCTTTTAGTAAAATAAATTAAATCTTTAAAAAACACTTGGTTTCCGGGTTGAGACCGCGTTAGTGGTTTGTTAGAAACGTAAGAGGCAGTGAAAAGTAGAAAGATGAAAACTGTGATGCCAGCCTAACTAGCATTGTTACGTTCAATTTTAAAGAAATTTCTTGATTAAATTATATTAATTAGAGTAAGAGAAAGTCGTGTGAGTGTTTCACATCAGATTTTTTTTTTCTATTGGTCACATCTAACTTCTGAAAATTTTGTAACGGGACTTGATGTGACATGTACGACAGCAACAAAAAAGTGGGTGTAAAAACGCCAGTAGAACGTTTACTCAGAAACAAAAGGTGTTGGGTTTTAATTAAAGTAACTTTGTCTCATAAATACTTGCTATTCAAAAAATTCTTCAGCGATCTGGCGTGATGCTGGAACAGACAGAGAGAACTATCTCTCTCCACTAGGTTTAGGACATAAAAAACTGTTTGAGCATTTAATTGACAAACAATTTATTGCTGAAATTGGTACTGAAATTAAGCAGCCTAAACTGAACTGTAACCTGTAGATGTCTGATGGTCAGTAGATTCCACTGTCATGCTAACAAAAACTGGGGCGAAAATTCTTTGTTTATCAGTGTAATTATATATATAAATGCCTCTCATTGTATAAAATTTTATTTCATTCGTAAATTTTATGAATAGTTGAATATAGGATAGATCCGCAATGATGGGATGAACATCTGGGATTTTATAAATATTTGGTAAAAAAGCAGCAATGTCCTCGGAATGGATTAAGGCGGCGCTCGTTTTGAAGGCTTCCTTGGTCCCCAAACAATGTTTGTTTTTTGCTTACACCAATCATGTCGCCTTCCCGCGATTGGAAACTGAAGTTCTCCATGCTTTCTGAAATTTTCCAAATAACCAAGACTTCATTCTGTAAGAAATAAAAAAACAAAATTTACAAAGAAATCAATACACATGGTGCTTAACAAGAGTTACAACATACACATGCGTATAAACTCTAATTTTCTACTTGAAGTTCACAGCGGTGGTATGAAATTATAACTAACTGCTTAATCAACTGCTTATTCAATTATCAATCCGGTTTTATGCCACAGCCAATGCAGTACTTGTTGGTTCCAGTGGAGTTGGTTACAGTCCCTAGCCAAGCGGAGACTTTCAACTGCCCGCTTTTCCTGAACAATGCGACGTCTAGAGAATGTCTTAGTTTATTACATTTTAGCAGGTTGCATTCATCCTGCCACTCGCCTCTCCATCTAAGCCTGAATACAAGTTCAGTGCTGGATCCAACCACATTAGGACAGTCAGCTAGCCACACTCTCCAGTCTCAGCTCTCAGTCTGGCGAGTTGAATTCTCCATGTGCTATGATTGGTGGCAAAAATCCCTCTCAACCTTCATACTTTGTATGGGAAAAGAATGTTTTCTCTTCAGGCGCATCAACATGGCCCCGGAGCCTTCAATGTACAGCCCGGTTTCCTGGCAATGTTCTCTTGTTATAGACAACAAATTTTATTGTGTTGTATTTATGTTTCAGATTGTAGAAAATTGCTGTCAGGACCACACTTAAAGAAGTTTGAGGAGTATTGTAGTACCATGAACTTGCACTATTCTTAACTCATTTATTTTGTTATAGATATATATTTATTGTTTAAAGCTTTAATGTTCCATTTAATCAAAATATTGTAAAGTTAAGGAAAAACGTGATAGGTTTATTGTTGTTTTAAGTTGATAACATTAAAATTCTATTGTTCCTACCAGGTTTTAAAGTTGGATGTGTTGTAAATTAAAAGAAAGATATGAATGTATGTAGACACTAGAGGACCTAACAGAGCGCCCAGAGCACACCTCATGTTATTTTTGTATTCATTTAATAAATAAAATTGAAACAATTCTATCCTGTTGTGTGAAGAATTTCTGATCATAGTAGTTGTTACAAGTGGCAAGATTAAATGTGCATCCTGCCAAGTATCATGCAGTTGTGACAAAAACATAGACTACCTTGTTGTGGATATGAGCCACTGAATGCCAAATCAGTTAACTGCACAGACAATAAGTAGAAACGTGTAAATTACAGGTGACACAAAAAAGGGAAACTTTTGAAAACCCAACAAATATATACGAAATACAACACAATTTATTGCCAGGAATTGAACGATTACAACTTGCCATTCAAGAGACAGTAATCCAAATTATCATTGTCTGAAAATAACAACCTTAGATGGCAATTCGTTTGCATTCTTTCAATCTGCCGTTAATATTCACCATTGCTCACTGCAACATCTCGTGGGGTACCACAAATTCCGTCTTGGATGGTTTGTTTCATTCATCCAGGGTCCTTGCCCGAATCGTGTAGACCCGATTCTTAAGGTAGCCTCACAAGAAAAAAAAATCACACACAAATCCGGTGATCTTGGGAGCCAAAAAATGTCATCGAATCTTGAGATGACACATTTACCGAATAGTGCTCGCACAGCCACTATAATTACCCTCCAGTGTGCAATGATGTCCCACCATCTTGTTGAAACAGGCTTTGTGAAGTTGTGGAAATTGTTCAATACAAGTACAACAAACGATTGCAGCATCTCAAGATTCCGTTCCGAAGTGACTGTCATTGGTCCGATGATCCAGTGTGACGAAACTGCACACCATACAGTCACCTTGCTGCTGTGTAAAGGGCGTTCATGGACCACTTTAGGGTTGCTGCTACCTGCCAGGAACGATGGTTCTGCTTGTTCACGTAACTGTGAAATGAAAATGAGCCTCCTCTGACATGCACTGCTTGTTCAGGAATTCATTGATCTATGTTTGTCGTAGTTTGTTGACAGAATTTTAATCGCAACCGATGATCGTTTGCCTTCTGTTCTTGTACGATCTGCAGCTTGTTCGGGTGAAATTTTAAATTAATATGGTGAATTCGGCGAACACACTCTTGGGGCGACCTGACCGCAGCTGGCAGCGAACGCCATGGGCTGCGTACGACTAAAACTGAATTTTCCATGTTGAAACTGAATTTCGTCCGTAAAAGCTGCAGACCATACAAGAACTGAAGGCGAATGGTCACCAAAAAAGTGTTTTTAGAAAATGGTGGTGTGTGTGTATATGAACGGCTTAGCTCAAAAACTGAAAAATCTTAGAAAGATCAGACTTGATATTCCGTTTGGGTATCACCATGGGATCCGAAGTAAGTTGTCTGTAAAAATTCCTCAACCGGAAGAACCACTTCACAGAAGAGATTTTTCTCTTTTTTGCGATTTCCTCGAAAATGGCTCTAGCGATTTTCTCTAAATTAAACACGTTAAATATGTATAAAGAGACTATACTAAAGAGATATCAATTTTATTTGAAACATTTCTCTGGAAAATTCATTTAATAGAGCTTTTGGGAGTGGGGCGGGCTTATGTTTTCCTCTAATGTGCTATTTTAATTTATTATAGTTCTACCATCTAAACAAAATTAATTAGAATTATATATGTTGTCAAAATTCTGAATTTGAGGAAAAGCAGTTGACCGGAAGTGAGTTTTTACTGAACAGTTATTTTAGTTTTCTACAATTTCATCCATAAAAACTCTGACGGATTTCATTAAATTTACTAAGTATGAATACAGAGGCGTATCACTTGTTTTGAGAACTTTTTCCGATAAAGTTCATTTAAAGAAGTTGTAGGGGCAAGGAGTGTATCGTCACCTTAAAAAAGTCATTTTATTAAGTTTAGATTCTGAAATTGATAAAAAATTGAAGCAGAGCAAACATTTAGTAAAAATTATAAGTTTGAAAAATAATTGTCACTTGAATCTGTGTACACTGCTGTCCGAGAAAGTAGTGTGAGTGTTTCACACCAGATTTTTGACATAAGTGTGCCCAAAAATCAGAAATTTTCGAACCAGAGTATTTGGAATGAGATATTTTTGTTATTTGACTGTTTATTGTGGTAAATTAAGGAACAGTTTGCTTGGAGTTTTGTTAGACGGAAGGAGCGCCATTTGTTTTTGAGTTTTGGGTGGTTCAGAGACAAGTTGTTACCTTAGATCGGCTCAATAAATATCATAGTGAGGGTGCTTGAGAGCGAACAAATGGACAGCACTGTACAGGCTAGTCACCATATAGTGGTCCTCGTCAGTCAACACATCCTCGCACACCTGAAAAAAAAACACTTTTAAAACTCAAGTTTTTTAGCGATAATGTTTAAAAAGCAATTAATTATTAGAATTAGTCTGACCTGTTTGGCCAAAGTGCCACTCCCGACACCTGAATATAAGAATCCAATTGATGAAGTGCCATGTTTACACTTTTCAAAATGAGCTCTAGTAGTAAATATCTGCGCAGCTTCTGCTTCATCAAATTTCACCTCTTGGGTGTGCAATAGGCTGATTGGTTTTTCCTGAAGTTGTCATTTTATATATATTTGTATTAAAAGGAGTAATAGAAAGCCCTGCGGAGCGAACCATTCTGGACTTACCTCACTATCTATCTTTATTTGCATTTCCGTATAGACCTTTCTAGCTTGCACCCTTTGGTTTGCATTGAATAATACAAAAATAAGTCCATAGGATTCGGCTTTGGACAGTATAAAGTAGCCTGAGGTAACAGGCACCAGACTATCGGCAGGCTTGTATGTGAACGATAATCTACAAAAGAATCAGTGAACTCATTCATTGTGTCCAAATCTGATAACTAAATTTGCGACCTAGGCCTGGGCAGCAGATTAATGATGTCACTTTCAGTAACCTAAACGTCTAGTCAATACGATTAAGCTCAGTCCTACAGACAGTGGTAAGAGATTCGCAACGCTGGGTAACATCTAGGATTTTATTCGTCGTAGCATGCTTATTTTTGTTGTTGCTGACCGGTTTCGGATTCTCACTTCGACTCTTTATACAAACTTGATAGCCTTACTCTGGCGATAGATGAGAATCTGAAAGCGGTGCGCAACAACAAAAATAAGCATACTGCCATGTATGTATAGAATGCTAGGTGCCGTTGGTAAGTACGGTCGTAACTCTCGCCTACACATTCCCATTTGAAATGTTGCACCAACAGAGTAATTATAATAGTTATTTGCTACAGATATTGCCTCAATTATTTCAAATAATTAGATAAAATCAATATTTGCAATAATAAACAAATAAGAGATTATTCTTCTTGTTTTTTTTTTACAGCTGGATTTTGAGCAAAATATTGTGCTCTAAGAGCGTCTATTATAGGCGCATGTGTGTATGTATATGAAGATGTTTTAGGTACCTGAACATGTCAGTAGGTGTATATAGGTATCCAGTCGGCCTTTGGAAGGCAATCTATAAACATCTCTATAGTTAATTCTTAATAATTTTAAAATCTAACTGTATTTGCTGAATTTTTTTCAGAACTGTGATTGTGATTGTGTGAAATAGTGTGTCTTTGGACATTCATACAAGAAAAAAAAAAAATCACAAATTGACTAATAATATACATTTGTTAAAAATTAAAACTATGACCAGTACAGCTAGAACAGATAAGATCTCTGTTGGTAGTGGGGTAGAGTTTCAAACTGTAAGTAGTGGGGGGGTTCCACCTCTTCCACAATATTATGTATCACTAACAGTAACTTAAAAGTAAATAACACCATAAATAATAATAATAATATTACTAACGGATGATCATAAAAGCATGCAACAAAACACCGCTGGTACTTCTAACTCTAATGTCATGGATTTTCGTGAATACGAAGTGTTTATAGGAGTTAAAAACAAGCTACTCGTAACAGGAAAATAGAAATTAGCCCTAAATTATTAGAAAAAACAGGAATGTCTAATAAATTTCAACTTCTTTCTCGTGAAGAGGAAGACGATTTATCTGATATATCAACCATAGTATCTCAAATTCCTACAAGAATTGAGAAGAAAAGTCAACCAAAATTTAAACTACCCCATATTGTGATGTATGCACAATTTAAAAATTTTAGCAAGTCACTGAACGCAATAAAACCTAAACTAACGGGTGAAATAGAGTTCAAATCCAAGAGAGATCGTGTACTAGTGTACACAGAACATAACTGACTTTGAATTCTTCAAAGATTATTAAAGGAAGGTAGAAATACAATACCACACCTACACTCTCACTAGTGAAGTATGTCATAAATTAATGGTACATTTGCCTTCAGCGGTTACAACTGAAGAAATTAAAGAAGGATTAAGTGTGAAAGGCGTTGAAGCTCTCAAAATAGAACAATTTCACCATAAAGAAGGTGTTAACAAAGTACCTTTGTCGGTGTATGCTATAACTTTCAAAAAGGAACGCTCTTGAAAGAAATATATAACATCAGAGAACTGCTTACTGTCGAATACAGTGGAAAAAATATAAGAGCAGAAATTTAATAACCAGGTGTTTTCCAAATTTGTGGACATATAGAAATATGCAACTAAAATGTGAGAAATGTTCAGAAAATCACTCTCTCGACTAATGCCCCTATCAAAACAATGAAGAAATAGTTAAGTGTTCAAACTGCGAGGGCAAACATAGGTCTTCAGACGATCAATGTCCACTAAAGCAAGCAATCGCTGAGAGGGAAAATTCTCGCATGCATCTACTGAATAAAATTAACAAGGCTGGATATAAGTACGATAAGGGCCCCCAAATGCTGTTTCACTGGTGGAAAGCCTCGGCGATTCCAGTGGAACAGCGAGCCAACCCTAACGCCCACATCGTGGGGGCGGGCAACGTGGCACCTGGGTTTCTCCGGTGTCACGGCTAACTAGGGCTCTGGTGGGTCAACGATTACCCCCCGTTGGCCTCCTGTTTTATGTCGCCCTTCCTTGAAATCCCTGTCCACCCTATCCTGCCTCTATATCCGGCTCAATCCTACGGTGTTATGCGATCCGTGCCTATAGGATGGTTGGTCCCGGAGCCTAATCCCGGGGTCGTTACGGAGCCTCTGGGATACCAGGCGCCCTCCCAGAGTAAGTAGCCTTACCCGGTCATTGCGGGGCTCTCACCGGGTGGACTTCACTTCCCCAGCTACTCGGGGGAACAACATGGAGCAGCAACACAATTTTAACTTAAAACAAAGACCTTCGGACGAGCGGGCGGATGCCTCCGCGTCCGAGGTCACTACACAGCCTCCCCGGAGAACCCTAAGGGCGCTATCTCTAGAGGAGGTTGATGTGATGTCCGATATGGACATTCTTGCAGTCCGTCTGTCAGGCGCGTCCAACAGGCGGGTGCAAAGGTTAGTCGGTCAGGGCACTGATTTGGCAGTCGCAAGACGATCCATAATCAGGGAGAACCTCGTCCGGCAACAAGAAGAAAGGGCTCAGGCCAGAAAAAGGCCGCGTTCGGAGGAAGGTACCCCGAAAGCATCGCGGCCAACGAAGAGGGCGAGACCTCGCACTTATGGGGAGGCTTTGTCCTCGGAGAAGGTCGCGATTGCCGCGGCCGATTATCCGGACACGCAGTTGGAGCCGGATAGGCTGAAAGCCATCCAAAAATCCCTGCTGTCCACCATGGCGGCCTCCCCGGATGACCGTCAGGTGCGTTTTATTAAATGCACCCATAAAGCAGGGTTTCTCCTGCTTACTTGTGCAGATAAGGGGAGTGCGTCCTGGGTGACGGAGTTGTCCCTTCGCTGCGGCCCTGGGAAGGCGCAGCCCTCAGGGTCCTGGTGGGGGACGAGGAAGCCGGTGACGTGCTCGGTCTTTGCACCACGAGCAGGTGACGGCAGAGAGGGTTGTCAGCCTCTTGAGGTTTGGCAACCGGGGCCTCAATCCCGGCTTGTGGACGGTTATGGGGTATGTTCCGGAGAGCAAAGGTCAGCTCTTCACTTTCTTCATGGGAAAGGAGTTCCTGGAAATCCTGAGGAGTCTAGATATGGCTCCATTCTACGGGTTCGGCAGGTTGAAGTTCCGAACCAAGGATAAACGAGGTGATGAGGAAGGAGTTGGGGCCCCTTCCGCCGAGGCGATCCGCCCGGCGGAGGGTGTTCCCTCCACTTCTAAGCTGGCGCGGGCCCCCGCGTCGGATGTTCCGACAACGGAGGCTCGCGCACCCAAGCCCTCAGCCGGCCGTAAGGCAGGCGAAAAGAGAGGCAAAAAAACCGACAGGGGGGAAGGGCTTGCCCGTCGCTCTGGGCGAAGCCGGGGTCAGCCCGCTGTTGAGGCCTCAAACCCCTCAGCGGTGTCTGGCGCCCGAGGATGCCGAAGTGCGGCGGAGGGACGAGCCTAGCTCGCCTTCCCGACCCCCTACAATCTTAGGATGGGGCTACGGGTCCTGCAAATCAACCTCCATCACGCCAAGGCCGCTTCGGCGGTCTTGTGCAGGAGGTTTGAATCGGAGCGACTACATATCGCTCTGGTGCAGGAGCCGTGGCTCGTGGCCGAGGAAGTCAGAGGCATTCGCCCATTCCAAGGTAAGGTGTTATACTGTAAGGGCTCTGGGAAAGTCCTTAATAATCAGATTGATGGTAACTTGCTGCCAGCACTTTGCTCAGGCGATTTTGTTACAGCAATCATCACGGCACGGACCGAAGGTGGAATCAGGAGGCTGGTGGCCTGCTCCGCCTACTTTCCCGGTGAGGAACAGTCTTGCCCGCCGGACCTGATGGGAGAGATCGTCGACTTCTGTGAGGCGAAGAATCTCCCGCTCTTCGTGGGATGTGATGCTAACGCACACCACCCAGCTTGGGGGAGCAGCAACTGCAACAGCAGAGGTACGTCCCTTTTGGATTTTATCTATGGTAAAGGGTTACTAATCTCTAATTTAGGTAAGGAACCCACCTTCGTTACGGTGGCCAGGAGAGAGGTGTTGGACTTGACCCTGGCCACCCATAGGCTGAGTGATGACATCAGGAACTGGCATGTGTCTTCGGAACCATCCTGCTCCGATCACAGGCACATCAGGTTCACCATCGACAACCCCCGTTGCAGCAGGTAACATTCCGGAACCCTCGGGAAACCGACTGGAAAGGATTTGTGGATTCCCTCAAGTATAGAGTAGCACAGGGAATCTCTGACGGGAGAGGGGTGGAGGGTCTTGAGCGGACGGTAGAGGAGGTGCAGGAGGCGATAGCCACTGCCTTCCAAGAAAACTGTCCGGTAAGGTCAAGACCACAGAGAGGAAAGACGGTCTGGTGGAACAATCACCTCGAGAAATTGAGGGCCGAGGTGAGGAAATTGTTCAACAGGGCCAAAGTTACCCAGAACTGGACCGTCTATCGGAATGCCCTCACGCAGTACAATAAAGAGATTAGAAAGGCCAAAAGACGTTCGTGGAGGCGGTTTTGCGAGGAGATTGAGGACTCACCCTCGTGCGCCAGAATCCACAGAGCGTTGGCCAAAGACGGTACTGCGAAGGAAGTGGGGTTCCTCCGAAAGGGGGATGGAACCTTCACTGTCTCCGAAGAGGAAAGCTTAGAGCTCCTCGCGGAGACGCACTTTCCAGGCTCATCCCGACTTGCAGGCCCAGAGGTGGCGGGGATCCCTGGGGATAGGCTCATTAGACCATCCCCAGAGGACTGGAAACTCGCCACTCTCATAACAAGGCCAAGCAAAGTCAGGTGGGCCATCAACAAATCCCTACCTTTCAAATCTCCTGGGACGGATGGGATTTACACGGTCTTTCTACAGAAAGGACTAGATATTCTTTTACCATACCTGTGTAGAATCTTTAGGGATTGCATAGCCCGAAGATATACGCCGGTACCGTGGCGTGAGGTCAAGGTGCTCTACCTCCCTAAGGTGGGTAGAGTGTCTGACCTTACGCCAGGCTCGTATAGACCGATTAGCCTAACCTCTTTCCTGAGCTAAGCTCTGGAAAGGTTGGTGGACAGATATATTAGGGATGAGGTCTTGTGTGTAAACCCCCTAAGTGCCCGCCAATACGCTTATCAACCAGGTAGGTCGGCTGAGGCCGCACTGGATAATCTTAACAGGCTGCTATCAAAATCCTTGGAGGATAAGGAAATTGCGGTAGCCACCTTTTTGGACATTGAGGGCGCATTCAATAATGTCTCGCGCACCTCGGTCATCAACTCCCTTCATAAAAGAGGAGTACCAGCAGCGTTATGCGGCTGGATGGAGTCCGGCCTAAGTAATCGAATTAACATTTCGACAATAGGTCAGACCACCCTTAGGGTAAAAGTAGGGAGGGGGTGTCCGCAGGGAGGGGTCTTGTCCCCTCTGATGTGGACTCTGGTCGTTGATGACCTCCTCCACCAACTATCTGCGGATGGCTTTGACTGTCTAGGCTACGCAGACGATTTGGCGATCGTGGTAAGAGGCAAATACCCTACTACGATTGCAGAGCGGGTGCAAGCAGCTCTAAACCTGGTTAGGAACTGGTGTAGGGAGGAGGACTTGTCCATAAACCCCCATAAAGCCGTAATAGTTCCTTTCACATTGCGCCACAAGTTGGAAGGCCTTAGGCCTCCATTACTTGGGCACACCCCGATTCCATTTGCGACGGAGGCTAAGTACCTTGGTGTTACTTTCGACCGAAGACTCACTTGGAATCAACACATTGACAAAATTTCTCACAGGGCCGATGCGTCATTTAATAGGTGCAGACGGCTTTGTGGGAGAAACTGGGGCTTGCGCCCAAGTTTGTCACTATGGATCTATACTAGGATCATCAGGCCCATGGTTACATATGGGTCGGTAGTTTGGTGGACCAAAACGCTGCAGAAGGGGGCGGTGGGAAGGCTTGGTGGGATCCAAAGGCGAGCATGCCTGGGTTCCACGGGGGCCATGAAGACCACCCCGACTGCGGCGTTGGAAGTCCTCCTCAATCTGCCACCATTACACATTCTCGTTCTAGGCGAAGCCAGAATGGGAATACATAGGCTCCTGCAGGGGCCACCTCCCATCACCTCTAGGCATGATCGTAATAACCAGAGGTTGATCGAGGAAATCAAGGCCAACTTCTTGGGATGCCAACGGATAGGATTTCTAGGTATTTCTTCGAAAGGAACTTCCATATTGTTATACCGAGCAGAGGCGAATGGGGCTGTGACCCACCCCTGTTCGGTAACTCGATCTGGTACACAGATGGATCCAAAACTCCGACTGGGGTCGGAGCTGGGGTCTACGGGGGCAGGCCTAAAGTTAAAATTAAGGCCAGCCTAGGGAAGTACGCCACGGTCTTTCAGGCTGAAGTCGTGGCGTTACAACTCTGCGCTAGGGAGATTATAAGGCAAATGATAGTGGGTAGAAGAGTGGCCATGTACTCCGACAGTCAGGCAGCCCTGAAGGCACTTTCCTCACACCAAATAGTCTCAAGACTGGTGTGGGACTGCCTACTTGCCCTCACCGAAGTGGGTACTCGGAATAAACTGGCACTCGCCTGGGTGCCGGGACATGCGGGGTTCCTGGGCAATGAGAGGGCGGATGCCCTAGCGATGGAGGGCTCGCAGGATACCTTTATAGGCCCCGAACCCTTCTGCGGCTTGTCCAGGAGCCTCATTCAATCTTCCATCAGGGGTTGGATAGAAGAACAGCGTCATAGGCAGGGAGAGAACACCAGGACATAGGCAGGCAAAGCTCTTCATCAAAAGACATTTGCCTAAATTTACCAGAGACCTACTGAGCCAGACCCGAAGGGATATAAGGTTAATTGTGCGTCTACTAACAGGGCATTGTAGGCTGAATAGACACATGCACCACCTACAACTTACAGATAGTGCGGTATGCCGATTCTGCAAGGTGGAGGAAGAGACCCCGGCGCACATCCTTTGTGAGTGCGCCGGCCTGGTGAGGATTAGGTTTCTTCAATTGGGGACGGGCAATCCCGAAGCTGGAAGCTTTATGACGGAGCCGCTCTCAGCTTTGCTAGAATTGATTAGGAGGGCAAAGCTGGGGGCTGTTCTGTAACGTAAGGAGATCCACAATAGACCTCGACTTGTAGGTCGCAGTGGAATGAGGCTCCCCTCCCCCCGCTTCTATTCTATTCTAAGTACGATAATTCAAACTTCCCGTCTATTAACGGAAATGTTTCCTCAAGTCAGTCAAATATAACTTGGGGACCGAAGATGACAACCTCACAACAACAACAACCGCCTGAAACACTCGACTTGGACGTTACACTCAGCTCTCTCTTTAAAGAACTAAAATATATGCTTAATTTTGAGAATATATTTTGTAAAATAAAATCTGTACTAATACTATTAAAAACTGCAAAAGACCCCCCATCTAAGCTTGTAATTATACCCAAGGCTCTCTTCTCACTTATTGATTAATGCAATTAATTAAAGTTAAATTATTACTGGAGAATTTAAATTCAATTTGAGACAAAACATTAGTCTTGTTATTATGTATAATTAATCTAACAATCAATCTTAGTTCCTTAAATGTACAACATACTCGGTATGAATTGTATTTCTATCTCTTTTAATGTCCTCCAATGGAATTCCAACTCAGTATACGACAAAGTAAATGAATTAACTTTTACGTTATCTAATATGAATATAGATATGTGCCCTCTGTGAAGCTAAACTTGATCCTACAAAAAAAAAATTAAAATTAATGGATATACATCATATAGAAACGATAGAAACTTAAGAGGGTGCTGTACTGCGATTTCTCATGCCTTAGCTGCGCTTCCCCAACTTATTTCTCTTGAGGCAGTTGGAATTGTGTTTTTCTCCGCTGAGTCTGCGCTTTTTGTTTCGTACTATAGGCCTCCAAATAAAAGGTGGCATGATAAAGATATATTAGATTTACTAACATTACACAATAGAGTTGTATTACTAGGCGATTTAAACGCTAGAAATGTAGTTTGGAATTGTACAAGTAACAATATTGCAGATGAGCGTCTGTTAGATTTATCACTGAACCAGAATTTTATTTTGAATAGTCCTCTATTGCCTACTTACTATCCACCGATAACTTATCAACCTAGCATTATTGATATTTCCATCATTAAAATTCTAAGAAACTTTACAACACCTATTAGTCATTCTATTTTATCCAGCAACCACAACCCGGTTAAATTTTAATTATTTTCAACTCCAACTAAGATTCAATCTAACGTTATATTTGATTTTAAAAATGCTAACTTGCGTGCGTATAGAGATATACTTAATAGCAATATTGATCTTCAAAGTCAACCCAAAGATGTAACTTCACTTGAAAAAGAATGTATTACGTTTACGAAAGTTATTGAATACGCTGCAATCAAAGCTATTCCTAGAAGATCCTTGATTTTAACTTAAGCCTCCCCAGCAACATCAAAACACTCATTCATTTAAAAAATAAAATCAGACATTTATACCAAAAATATAGATCGCACTCACTCAAACCACTACTAAATCGATTGCAAGCAATAATTAAACAAAAAATTCAAACATGGCGTAACGATAAGTGGAAATATTATCTTTCTAACTTGGATCCTTCTAATTCACTATGGAAGGTTGTAAAGTATTATAAAACTCCATATAACAGTACTGAATCTAGTTCCCCTATAATCTTGCAGGCATTTTCTGATAGGGATAAAGCGAATGTTATGGCAAACTTCCTGGAGAGCTTCATAGGCAGAACGATGATATGGGCTTCCCAAGTCATCAAATGAAAATAGAACGCCAAGTACATTCTTTCTTACGAAACTGCCATTATTCTCCCGAAGAATGTAGCCTAACTTCGCCAAAAGAAATACCTGAAGTTATTAAAGCCAGAAAAAATAAAAAAATCACCAGGCTTAGATAATATCCATAATATTTTTCTTAAAAATCCCCCTCGTAAAGCCATTGTGCTTCTCAGCAACCTTCTTAATAGGTGTCTTGTTTTCGGTTACTTTCCTAACCAGTAGAAAACTTCAAAGATAATTCTTCTATTAAAGCCAAATAAATCACCGAAAGAGCAATAATTAATAGAGCAAATAATTACCGACCGCTTAGTTTGCTCAGCACAATTAGTAAGATTTTTGAAAAATCCTACTCACGAGAATCACCATTTGGATAAAAATCGGATCATCAAAGATGAACAGTTTGGCTTCAGGCCAGGCCTATCCACAACTGCTCAACTAGCCAGAATTGTGGACGATGTTCGATGTGTGCATTTAACAGTCGTAAGCACACAGGAATGGTTCGTATGGACATCCAAAAGGCATTCGCTACTGTTTGGCACAAAGGCATTATCTACAGGCTAATGGAATATAATTTTCCAAAATATTTAATTATAACAGTAAATTCTTATTTACATCAAAGGAAATTCTGTACTTATCGAATTTCTCACAGCTCCCCTGTATCAAGTCTGTATAATTCGAACTTATCACAGCCCCTGCATGCTTCTTCTGAAGTTCCCCAGGGATTTATAATTGGACCGGCACTATTTGTTATCTATTTTAATTCAATGTCTACTTTCAGCGTGGTGAAGTTAGCTTTATATACCGATGATATTGCTATCTTAGTTACATTAGTTACATGCTATCTTAGGAACATTAGTACTCGTAAATTTTCCAACAGATGGAAAATAAAAACAATAATTCCAAAACAGAAGCGTAGGCCTGTGTTGTATAGGCAAGTTAACATCGGAGGAGAGATCGTGTCCTGGGCGAATACTGTCAGAAATCTGGGTGTGTTGCTGGATAGAAAGTTGACTTTTACCTCCCATATAAAAAACAATCGAGGCAAGTTAGCAATAATTATGCTGTTTCCTGTACTCTGTAGGGAGTCCAAACTGTCATCTAGCACTAAGGTCATGCTGTATAAGGTAGTTGTCAAGCCAATGCTACTTTATGCCTCCCCATCATGCTCAACCAATGTAGGGTCTTTTCAAATTATACAGAATAAATTCCTGCGACTGGCCACAGATTCCCCTCGCTATTCGCGAATTTCAGATCTCCACGTGTCCACCAAGGTAGACAACGGAAAGACTTAATTAAAAAGTTTGCGGTTAATTTTTTCTTAAATGCTCAACCAGCGAGAACAACCTCTGCAGAGTTATCGGAGACTTTGATGTGGAAGGTGTTTACAGACACAGAAGAGTGAAGCACAATCTATTATAAAATTTAAGTCATGAAAGTTTAGGGTTTTTATACATTTTTTCCCTTAATTATTAAGAATAAGTTTTGATAAAAATGATGTTTTAAATTTTATTTTAAGATGGAGGTTATAGTTAAGTACTAAAACTCCAGGTACATAAAATGTATTGCATATATGTATATGTAAAAAGATAATAATAAATCTCTATTCTATAGGTGTTCTGTCCGTACATGTACATGATTGCTCTTCTACATGTCTGTACAACTCTTTAAGCGTCTGTAAATCATAACTGCCCGTCTATATAGTCCTAATTAGGGTCGGTAGTCTGATGGCTAAGTCTACAGACAGTGATGAGAGGAATGCATAGATTGTGCACCACTCTTGGCCAACGACTGCTATGGGGATCTCAGGTTTTACACCACTTTATTCATGGAAATTGCAGGTGTCATATGCAGATGTTTGTAGTGCTCACGCGTTGGTCTAGTGGCGAGCGCATTCGCCTTTGGTGCGAGAAGTCACGGTCCGATTCCCGTAAGGGCAGAGTCAGGTTGGCCCAGCACCGTGAGAAAATATAGGAAGCTACAGTTAGTAGCGCCTAGATAGCTTAGGCCGGAACTAAAACAAACGAGGGAAGTGCGGCGTGCTTACCACCCCCCACCCCCCCCCAAATACAAATCGCCGTCTGGCAAGGTTTGGCCCTAGATGGGCTGTTGCGCCAAGGTTTAGTTTTTTTTTTAGTTTGTACCTGCGGGTAGTGATTCTCACCGTTCCATTCGAATAAATATTTAACTACCCCTGGCTCAGGGGATACATACAATTGCTGACATTCATAAAGAAATGGGCACATTCAACAGTTACTTACATCGCTCTCTAAAGTTACATCTCATACACATACGTACAGATACCCCCACCCAGGCACCTAAAGACACTCTACATTCAAATCCAGACACTAAATTATGAACAGGTAATTACCTACACATTTACACATACAGATCCTCCACCACGTAAACACACTACACTGTATGCACACGCACACTAGTATGGTTAAAAAAAATACCATATATTTCTAACATATTCTCGAATAATTTATTTCTAATAATTTTTGCTCGACTCTGCTATGCTTATGCAATTTATTATTATTGTGATCTAAAAAATTTGCAAAGTGCAAATTACCTTAAAAGATGTTCTGTGGGAGAAGGAAAGAATTCATTGATGGAAGTAGCCGCTATAATGAAATTGCTTCCTCCAGCTACAGCAGTGAAGTCATGCACTTTACACCACTGATTATTATAAACAGGTAGTTCCGCTTTACAAAATTGTTCTGAAAAAATTGTATATATAAAAGCATTTTTACATGAGCTGTTGGCGTCAACTTGAACGGCTAACTGGAGTGACAATGAAGTTCAAGCGTGAAAGAAGACAGTTGGAACAATACTGACAAGGTCGCTGGGGAAGGTCTAAGATTGCAGACAGAAAGCACAGTGTTAAGGAGAGCTATATAGTGACTCGAAAGCAGCGCTGTCATAGATTCCTTTCTGATGCTGCACGAGTAGCAGCCAAAGACTAAATATAAAAATTTGCACCGTTCACAGCATGAACAGTTCCACAAGAACATGTGGCTGATGACGCCTTCATTTCTCATAGCGTCAATGAATCTATTTGTCTCCTTGGAATGTGGATGAAATTTGACTGTTCGCCAGCGGCCATACTACCTTCTTGTAACCTCGTCCTCTAATTAACACTACTCTACTATTTATCTCCAAACATATGCTTTTTTTTATTGACCTTAGCTAATTTTAGATAAGCACAGAGTGCTTCACCAAATTTCCACAGAGATGATGCTTCCAGTGTTTGCTTTCTCTTTCACTAAGAAGTTTAGCGATTGTGTCAAACTTTCCAAATTGAGTTTCATGGAAAAACTACTTTGAGGAAATAAATTGCTAAATAGAAAAAAAAAAGGACTTTAGCAAATAGTGTGTGTATGTGTGTGAACATGTCCAAAAGAGAAAATATCTGGAAGTAGATATCCTGTTTAGGTACCACTAACAAACATACCTCAGACCAAGTGCCATTTTACTCAACCTTTTCTTCAGCTTTTCGCGATACATTTGAAGCATGTCTCCAATGATCCTCTTTAAACTTGCCACACTAATTGCACACTTAAATGCCAATCATTTTATTTCGGGCATTTTTTCCAGAAAAACTGACTTTTGGAGCGTTTTAGTGCCACGTTTAGCTTTTCTTCAGTGCAAATATATATATATATATATATATATATATTATATATATAATATATATATACACCTAGCAGCACTGTCATAGACTCCAAACGTTCTTTGGAAACAGTTTTTAATAGATTCAGAACTTTGAATTCCTATTCATTCTTTTGAACGACGCAACGTACGTTCGTCTCGAGCAGTTGTAGGATCGTGGACTGAGTGCGCTCTGTTCCATTTGAATGGAGACTTGCGACTCAAGGTACAGGAAGCCTTCATTCTACATGGGTGAACCATTTGAGAAGAAAAAGATGTATGTACCTTTGTACAAAAAAAAAAAAAAGTAATTTTAAAAATATTTACCTTCAAGTAGTGAATAATTTAATTGAAAACAGTTGAAATAAATGCTAGCAGAGGATTCTAAAATTGGTGAAGTGGCTGCGTAAACAAACAGATTTAAATTTCTACAGTCCCTCAGTCTTAGTTGGCCACATGCTAATATTATCACAGAGTTTCCACAATTTCTCATAAATATGCTGCAAAAAAACAGACTGCATTGTACATAATTTGTAATATGATTATAACAGAGATGTAAACGGAACTCTATTGAACGACTGCATAATTTGTATTGAGCAGCCTAGAGTAACGGATGCCTCTAACAGTGAGCGTCAGTACTGGGCTAATCAACGCCTCCTAAGATAGGAGTCAGGCAAACTGCTCTCTCAAGATATATACAGCTGTAAAAATGAGTGCATTCGTGTTCTCCGAAGAAAAGTGGACCAACCAGTTGTGCAGAGATGTTGGCATCCCTGCGACATCAGTTCCTAACAACATGATGAACCCTTAACATAACACTGATACCACTCACTCACCCAATAAACATAGAACCGGCACAGATAGTCTTGGGTTTAGCATACTCTATAAGTCACAACAAATATGAGTTGTGCAATTTAAGAAGACTACATACTATTTACCAACTGCCATCCAAGCATCGTGTGTGACAGGTTAATGTCGAAACAGTCATATACATTTTTTTCTCCTCTAACCTGGGTTTTTAGTCATAATTCAACGTGTTTTTTCAAATTTCAACATATATTTTGCCTTTACTTGCTAAAATTTTTAATTTATTAACATATAATCTGAACTGTAAACAATGAAACGCAAGGATAAGATTCTTAATCTTCTTAACTAAAAAATATTTCTATATATTTCATCCTCGTTTAGGTTCCAATATGTATGGTATAATATTCATGCCTGGCAATCTGTGTAACTGGTCACATTATTTTTGCAGTCAAAAATCACTTAATTTAAGATGTCTGATCCGTAACTGGATCTGAATAGGTAGATCTAAATTCTAATCATTAACTGAAAGAAAACAGTCTAATTTATTATTTATTCGACCCAAAATGGTTATCCTTAGAAAATCCACTATGAGAAACGATGGCCGCAAGCAACTTGTTACAATTAAACTAATATTGAAAAAATAATATCAAGGAGACTTCCATGACCAAACATTTTTTTCTCCTGTAAATGTAATTTCAGTACGAACCCTCCATAATATATGTAATGAAACAAATCATAATGTATAAGTGAAACATTAGGTTGATTAAATATTTCCTGAAAAAGTTGGGATATTCTATCCCACATTAAATAACACACTAAACACTTTCATATCTAACAACAACGACATGGAGCATGTGTATATCATGAAAACTTATGAAGAGATGTGAAAATTCATTGTAAAATTAAGAATAAATACAATTAAAATAAAAACATTTTCAGTAACTATGAGCGGCAAAATGGATAAATCAAATTTACTCGAAATTAGCATTTGCATTTTCTTAAAAATTAATGAAGAAATGCGAAAATTTATAGCAAAATTAGAACTGTTACATGATAGAACAAGAATACCAAAATCTTGATAAATCCTATTGAATATAATATATTGTGTCCATTTACATTAGGTAAGTCTTAAAATGATAAGGTGGCTCATTGTTTATTGTTCATTAAATGAAAGCTTACAAATGTTCAGACATAAATAATCAGGCATAAGCAGTTGATTTAACAAGCCTATTCATAATTGGAGAGATATTTTTAAATAAAATTAGAATTTTTAATGTCCTCTTTCTATTGAGCTTGTTAAAACTTGAGAAAAACCATTGGAATATTTAAATAAAATATAAATGATGCTTTCTACCAAGTTCATCTGAATATAATATTACTAATACATTACTTTGTTGGCTATTGCGTCCTAAATTTGGGCCAAATACAATCTTTCTGGTAAAAATTGTATCAGTAGTGTCTCTCTAAATGACAAATTTGCTCTATTAACTTTGGCTAACATTGAATCAGATCGAACAAACTATAAAATTATTACAATCTTAAAGTCCATTTATGAAAAAGTAGGAGAAATGGAATTCATTGTGAAACATAAACTTGTAGTACAAAACTTTCGGAAGTAATATTATTATTATTATTCAAGAAAGGAAAGGGCGAAACCCTACGCTATCCAAAGCCTCCCTGGGCCCAGATAGCTACCCCAAAAGAATAACAACTTCTGGATCTGGAACAAAAGTCCAGGCACGGGTTTTACCCATCCAAGTTTTACCGCGGACCGAACAAATCGGACCAAAACCTTAAAAAGACATAGCTTAAGATCCTCCACCGATATCCTATTCCGGCCAAAGGTCCTAAACCTAATCTCCTCCCAGCCCAAACAATCCGTCATTAGATGTATGGGTGTTTCCTCCTCCGTCTCACAGACTCTACAAAAGGGGTCAGGCATGAGCCCCATAGTATAGAGATGTCACCTTAAGCCACAATGTCCAGTGAGGAAGCCAACCAGATGCCTGAGAGAGACACAGGACCTCCACCAACTCAAAGCTCCGTCCGGACCCCCAGTGAGCATCTTGGACTGCCGACAAACCGCACCACTTATCCATAAGGATGAGTGCTGCGAGGTCATCTATGTCTGGAAGCCTGACAGACATGTGCCAGAAGACACACCAACAGCAGGCTCTGGACCAATGAAAGGGAGAGAGGCACCTAATTTGGCAAAGCTATCCACCTCCTCATTCCCAAAAATTCCCATGTGACCTGGGATCCAGACCAGAAGCACGTCCTTCAGAGAAGAAAGCTCTTCTAGTCTTTTAGAACATTCCAACACCAATCTGGAACTGAAGACACATGAACTAAGCGCCTACAAACACC
Source organism: Triatoma infestans (assembly GCA_011037195.1). Taxonomy (NCBI): domain Eukaryota; kingdom Metazoa; phylum Arthropoda; class Insecta; order Hemiptera; family Reduviidae; genus Triatoma; species Triatoma infestans. The sequence goes on along the minus strand of JAAEAF010005746.1, from coordinate 29,843 downwards.
CTTTAAATTAGTGTTACGCATCCTCTCATCCAAGATAAAACAAAGAATTGCATATACCTCAGCCTGGAAAACAGTGGCCCACTCAAATGGCACCAAGAGGCACCACCAAATGGTCTCCCGACTCAAAATAGACGGCAGCCCCAGACCAAGGAAGTAATATAAAATGTGCATGAAAACAAAAAAATTGCAGATTAACGTTATTAATAAAATGAATTCATGAAAAATTTAATTGCACCGCCTAAATATTTCATAAAAAATTGGGTTTCTAGAAAAGATTATCTTGCAAATAATCTAGAATACCTATAGATTGTTAATGAAAAAGCAAAAATTTTTACTATAATATTACGAAGAACAAATAATCTAAATTTATCATGGGAGATAAAATCATATTGTATTCTTAATATTCTTCTTTTTCATATCTTAGTCATAATCATTATCATGACAAAGTTTAGTAAACATTGACAAATTATTTATTTTTACGTAACGATGGAATATTAGCAAAATCATATATATAGATAGTTTCCAAGGGTTGGATCCCTTCATTCATTATCTGGGAAATCTTCATTAAGTAAATATTTTTCACAAAAAATAACTCAATGAATTTAGGCTAACGCCTCCTTAGTTACCTCACGGGATGTGAGGCCTAAAGCTGCCAGATACATAATGTCTCAACATGCTCTTATCATTAATGCCTAATAATACTATTAAAAGGGTTCTTGTATGTATAAATAAGGTGCTGTTCTTGCACAGGTTTAACATGCGCTATAACTTATAATTATTATCTGAGAATGCCATTTTCATTTATGAAGATGATGTTAAAAGAGGAAAAAAAATACAACAGCTGACATTAAATTATTTTTATGAATTTCGCGTCCGCAAAATTGATATAAAAAGTAATCTACCGTGCAAGGAACAAATGACATTTTGTCTAAACTAAACCTTTGTGCATGTGTAAAATCGATTATCCGATAGATCGATCACTGTGCATGCGTTGTATATTTATAAGACTCGTACTGCTATTGGATGTGACGTCAGAGAGAGAGGATAATAAGGTATAGATGGGCAGTTTTCTCTGGAGTTTGTCAGTTTTCGGTATGCGTGTGGTGTGTTAAGATATGAGCAGCATCAGCAGCAGGCAGTTGGAGGGTGTAAGTAAATCTTTTTTTCTTTATTACTTGTTAAAGTTGGATTATGATGAAAATAATCAATTATTAAGCTGCATGTAAATACTGCATTCCTATTGACTAGTGTGCATAATCGAAATAAAATATTGATAGTATAGTACTACATTCTGATTGGTTGGGAAAATGAAGTGACTAGAATGGGTGGAGTAGCTTGTAGTGGTGCACCATGCAGTTAATTGGATTTACACTTGTAGAAACTTGCTTGCTATCTCTTAAGAGGATTAAGTCTTAACATTGTTCAATTGTAAAAACATACATCTTTTATAATATATTCAATGAAGGCAAAATTTATTTTCAAAACATGCTAAGAAGGACTTGTGGTGACATGTCTGGACAGGTAAGACTACTGGTAATGAGTACAAAGTTTAATAAACAAAAATAATAAAAAGGGATTAGATGCGTAATATAATTTTTTATTTTTGCTAACAAGGGTAGAATTTAATTTTAAAAAGCAGGGTTTCCTTATTTTTGTTTTATATTCATAAAACCGGTATTAATCAAAATGCATAATCGACAAATTGCGATAATATAACCAATAAAGCAGTGGCAATGGCAGTTGCAAGCCTATAACTCGCAATGCTATTGCTGTGTGACGTCACAGGAGTAAGGATTGACTAAAAGGCAATGGTTTTTAATATAATCGATATATTTTTAATCAATAAGGCAGTGGCAATGCTGTTGGCTGTAACGTCATAGGAGGGGGATAATGTTATTAGTAGTAAGTTGTACGGTCAGAAATTCAGTTCTCAGTGCGTGGTCGGTATGTATGGGTCGTAACAGCAACAGCAGCCCCGGAGAGGGAGTAAGTAAATACTTTTTTATTATTATGTGTGTGAAAGTTAAATACCACTCTAACTTGTGCTACTAGTGTCAGAATATCATTTCGCACTGTCGAAGACGCATTCCTGGCTTTCGGAGATGTCCGAAAAGTAGACCTCACTGAGAATAAACCAAATGTTTGGTCTCACGCCAAATATTTGATAGAACCACTGGATCTAATTACATTCTGAATTTATTTCCCCATCCTTTAATTGGGCTCCCCGTAAATGTAGCTAATGATCTACTGATCAATACGATTTGGTGAAAAAGAAGGGCAAATACAAACATCTGACGTAATTCGGTTCTCATAAAGTTAGGCAGGTCATATGAGCGAAATGAATGCGGAAGTAATCTCCCCCCCAAAATATGCTGACACAGCCATATAGAAGTCGATATTTGTCGAAACGTTGGCATAATTGAATGTTTGTTTCTTGATCGATCCTCATCAAATTTTTTCATAACGTAATATATCAACGGTCCACAAATAGTTTAAGTACTGCTGCATTCATTACATTATTATTTTAAACAAAGTAGGTACCTGCGTCGTGTAGGTCCTATAGTAATTTTACAATGATCACAATCTTCTAAAATTACAGTGTCGATTACATCCAACAGGTAAATAATACAGTGGGAACAATCTTTAATTAAAAATTGTTGCCCATCTATTTCTCCAGCGCCTTTCATTACAACTTCACCTTTTAATCCGTCCAACATGTACTCTCGTGGATCTAATGATCTTCTTTCATCCCTATGTGATAAAAAAAACAAAAAAAAAAAACAGAAATACAAGAAAAGAATAGAATTTATATGGAATGATGTATGTAGATAGCGTTTTGAAGTAATCAAAACACAGTCTATATAATATGTGTAAATGATACAGAATTTGTAAGTTTCACTTGATGTGATTATGTGGCACTGCAGCCTGCTCTTCTGCAACTACTGTTAACATTTACTATTCTTGTCTTAGAACTTTTTTGATTTAGGTCTTTTGATTAATATACGTTTAAGGAGCTGTTGTATAGTCTCCTAACTGTAACAAGACAATCAATCTCTTTAATATATTACAAGGTGGGTCGCAAGGGGGATAGGGCAGAGTGCCTTGTGCGTCTCTGTCCGCTTGTAACTCCCCAAGTCAACCTCACCTCCACGCGGTGCGATCTGGGCACCTCCCTCGGGAGGTGGCTGACGAGGAAATGGCGAGGGCCGGACTAAACCCCTCTGGCTCTTCCCCTCCCACTTCCCATCCTAGTGATCCTTCCCAATCCCTTAGGTATCCCCACCCAAGCCGAGTAGGGATGCACGTCGAGGCTGAATGCGTACAGGGTGGTAAAACATATGTGCGGTAGCGGTCACCTTGGGGAACCGGGCGAAACCCCATTGTATTGTAGCCTTCTCGTGGTATGGGGCTCTGCCACGGGTGACGGTACATCTCCCCCATTTCTCGTGGGAACAAAATGGACTACACCATTTTTGTGGAAAGAGAAAGGAAGGATGGGCGAGAAGAGAAGAACTTGCCCAAACTAATACCCTCTGTTGGTGGAGATCCCCAAGGTTCTGGGGTGAGACCAGTGGTGTGCATCGATTTGGGGGGTGATAATTTGGTTACCCCTCGAACTGATGCAGGGAGAGGAGAGGATAGGATAGCTGGGACAGGTGTAAGCACAGGTCCTTCAGCGACGAATCCTCTGAAGGTCTATCCTGCCAAAGAATTCCTCAGGATTGCCAAGGTGTTGGTGTGGGTGGCAGGGACGCTGAGGAAGAAGTCCCCAACTGTGGTGTTGGAAAAGCTGCGTTCGCAGAACGTAGACTTGGGCACTGCAGACTGGAGAGCCATCAACAGAAATGCTGAATCCCGGGGAAAACCCTGGAAACTGACATTTCTGAAGAAGCCCTGGAACGCCGAAGAAAATCCAATCTCGAGGCTTTTCTCGGGATGGACATGGGGAAGTTCAGGGTCGTTGCTAAAACGAAGAATGATAGCTGAGGGAAAGACGAACCTTAAGAATCGATGGAGAGTACTGCAGGTAAATCTCCATCATAGTAAAGGAGCGTCGGCAGCGCTATCAAACTATCTCTTGAGAGAAGACATCGCCATAGCCCTGATCCAGGAACCCTGGCTGGTGCGAGGAAGAGTGGCTGGGCTGGGTGAACTTGCAGGTAAGATTGTGTACAATCGTAGCCTGGACAATCCTAGAACATGCATGTATGTTAGGAAAGATATTACCTTTTTACTGCTGACTGATTTCTGTTACAGGGACCAGACAGCGGCTAGGGTGAGACTACGCATGGAGGGAGGATCCAGAGACTTTGTCTGTGTGTCAGCCTACCTTCCATTCGACTCAACAGAGCCACCACCACCAGAAGAGTTGCAGAATTTGGTAACTTACTGTAAGGATGGTGGACTGGAACTACTGATCGGATGTGACGCCAATGCACATAATGAGGTATGGGGCAGCACAGATACGAATCAGAGAGGTAAGTCACTCTTGGAATTTATCTTAGCGAATAACTTGTGCTTGATAAACGAGGGTGAAGAACCCACCTTCTTTAATGTTAGACGCAGGGAGGTGATTGATCTCACCATAGCGACTAACTTTATGTCGACTCTGGTGAGAAGCTGGCATGTGTCCAGGGAACCCTCACTTTCGGATCACATGTACATAAGGTTTGATCTCCTGTCTGACTGTAGACAGTTGTGGAGCTACAGGAATCCCAGACGTACGGACTGGGATTCGTATCGACAGGATCTAGACCATAATATCAAAACAGTTAAACAGACCTATGTAACTGGGGAGACATCGAGGATGCGGCAGACCAACTGCAGAAGGTCATCCTTGATGCGTACCAGGAGAACTGCGCGGAGGTGGTGAGGTCATCCTCAAGAAAGGTCAGCTGGTGGAATAATCAGCTGACCAAGCTCCGTGCTAAGACTAGGAAACTGTTTAATGCAGCAAAGAGGAGAGGCTCATGGGAGGAGTACCGTAGAACCCTCACCTCTTACAACATGGCCATTCGGAAAGCCAAAAGGGACTCGTGGAGGAGGCTATGTGAGGAGGTCGAAACGACCTCAGAAGGGGCCAAACTCCACAAGATATTATCTAAGGTGCCGGTTAATCCAATCGGAACTATCAGGAAACCAGATGGTGACTTTACTGAGTCGGAAAGAGACACTCTGGAACTGTTGATCCAGACACACTTTCCGGACTCACGGTTGGCGCCAGTGAGAAGGGCAGACGAGAACTTGGGGGAACTCGGCCTTCGGCGGGGTTCCAGGGAGGACTGGTCTGTGGCCAAAAGCTGCGTCACGCACAATAAGCTTAAGTGGGCTGTTAACCACTTTAAGCCATATAAGTCACCTGGGCCTGACGGAATCTTCCCTGCTCTACTGCAGAGGGGCGGGGAAACTCTTACTCCTATCTTATGCAGACTGATGAGGGCATGCTTGGCTCTCAGCCACGTTCCTAGAGCGTGGAGGTCTGTAAGAGTTATCTTTATACCGAAGCCTGGGCAGAGAACGCATTCCCAGGCTAAGGCATATAGACCGATCAGTCTTTCTTCATTTATGTTGAAAGTTCTGGAAAAACTGGTAGACTTGCAGATTAGGGAGGTGGTGCTGAGGCAGTATCCTCTGCACCCTGCACAGCATGCCTACGAGTCAGGGAAATCCTGTAAGTCGGCCCTCCACTCTCTTGTTGGGGAATTGGAGGTGTCGTTACATGGCAGAGAAACAGCGGCGGGCGTGTTCTTGGACATTGAGGGGGCGTTCAGCAACACGACCTTCTGCTTAATCACTCAAGCGTTAGAGAGGCGCGGTGTTGGTAGACCCATTGTTAGATGTTGTAAGCCCCATATTCAGCGAGTCGCCTCAAGATGTCTCAACTTATACCAAGAGATCAAAATAGTAGCCCGCGGAGAGTTTGGGCTGAAGACTAGTATGGCTCTGACTATCTATGAGGGCGTGATAGAGAATGTCGCAACATACGCAGCTGCCTGTTGGGCCGACAAGCTGGACATGAAGTCGTACAGCGGCATTCTATTAAGAATGCAAAGAGCTATTTTATGCTCGGTGACTAGGGCCTATGCGACATTATCCACGGCCTCCTTACCGGTGGTCGCTGGAGTGTTGCCGCTTGATCTCCAAGCAGAGATGAGGGCCCTACGATATAATTACCAAAAGAGGGGCATGATCGTCCTTGATGGTCGGGAGTTGGCTAGTCAGATGCCTCCTGCTCTCGTAAAGAAAACGATCCTAGAGTATGAGATAGGGAAGTGGCAAAGACGCTGGGATGAGGCAGTGACAGGAAAAACCACTTATGAGTTCCTTCCGAATCTGCATCACAGACTGTCGATGCGATGGCTGCGGCTATCCCAGACCGTTACACAATATTTCACGGGGCACGGGGAGTTCAATTCTAAGCTCTTCGACTTGGGATTGAAAGATTCCCCAAATTGTGAATGCGGTCAACGGGACACGGTGCATCACGTTCTCTTCCGGTGTCCTCTCCTCGACGAGGCTAGAATCCATATGGAATTCAAGCTGATAAGTAGGGGGGAGAACTGGCCGGGAGAATTTAAAGATCTGGTAACGAATGCAAGGAATTTCGAAGACTTTGTCGAGTTCGCTCAAGAAGTCGCGGTGATAAGAAGGACTAGACGAATAAGTAGAGGTCCGCCTCCCCGTGACAGGGACGGGAACTTATCTACCTTGTAGATAAGGCTAAGTGACCATAGGCACCGGTTTTGGCGCTATGCGCTAGGTACGGTGGCTAAGTGTGTGTGTAATAATAAATAAAAAAAAGACCCATTGTTAGATGGATTGACAGTGTGCTTAAAACGCGGAGGATTGTAGCAAGCCTATGTGAAGCTTCGCTACAGATTACGCCCACAAGGGGCTGCCCGCAAGGGGGGGTCCTTTCCCCGCTTCTGTGGTGCATGGCTGTGGACGAACTATTGGAGGAGCTTAGTGGCACTGGATGTTCCGTGCTGGGCTATGCCGATGATATAGTGGTGGTAGCCAGAGACAAGCGCGGACCCATAGTCGGGGAGCTCCTACAAGAGGCGCTTAGGCGCATAGAACGATGGTGCAGCAGAGTGGACCTTGGAGTAAATCCACAGAAGACCACTCTCGTACCATTTACCAGGAGGAGGGACATTGAAGTATATAAGACACTGTCCTTCTTCGGGAGAATACTGGATGTGACAGATAGAGTAAAGTATCTGGGAGTTATCCTGGATACTAAGCTCACATGGAACGCACATCTAGAATATATAGTGCAGAAAGCTAAGAAGTCACTATGCTGTGCCACACGGGCCTGTGGGAAGTCATGGGGGTTAACTCCAAGGATGACCCATTGGATATACACTCGGGCCATCATACCGGTCATAACTTATGGCGCGGTGGTATGGTGGCCTAAAACGGAGTAGGAGACAGCCAAGAGGTGCCTCAGTGGAGTACAGAGGCTGGTGTGCCTTCTCATTACGGGCGCTTTTAAAAGTGCTCCGACATCTGTGCTGGAGGTGCTGCTGGGCTTGGCACCGCTGCACTTGTTAGTGCAAGCAGAGGCGAGGGCCAGTGCACATAGATTGCGCAACAATGGTCTTTGGAGACAGTGTGGCTCCTTAGCCAAACATCTGGACATATTGCTAAAAGTCAACCCGGGCCAGACATGGCCCAGGATAGCATCTGTCCAACATACAACTTCGAGGTTCCATTTCGGGTGTTCCTAGGTTCTAGGGCGGAATGGTCCAAGGGGTGGGAAAAACGCTACCGGACAGGACCTCTGTGGTTTACAGATGGTTCTAGGATGGATTGCGGAACTGGAGCAGGAGTATATGGAATGAGCCCGCAGGTACTCATTGAGAGGCCGTTGGGCAGGTATTCCACTATATTCCAGGCTGAAGTTTTGCCATTAAGGTCTGTGCCGAGGAGAACCTGCGTAGAGCCCCAAGGGGCAAGGTCATACGCATTTGCTCGGACAGTCAGGCCGCACTGAAAGCCCTAGAGGCTTACAGAACTACCTCATCCCTAGTGAAAGAATGTCGTGAGGCATTGGTGAGACTCTCCAGGCACAAAAGGTACAGCTGCTATGGGTGCCTGGACATGCAGGATTGAGGGTAATGAGACAGCTGATCAACTGGCCAGGAACGGGGCAAACACTCCGTTCATTGGTCCAGAGCCGGTCCTGGGGATAACTGGCGGAGCAATTCGTGCAGCGATTAGAGAGTGGTGTCGCAGTAAGCATGAAGAGCTCTGGAAGGGGAGCCCGGGTGCTATACACAGTAAAAGGATGATGCCAGGACTGTGTAAACGAAGGACCCAAATGACTCTTAGTCTGAGTAGGAGCCAGATCTCTCTGGTGACGGGACTATTTACGGGTCAAGGTAGGTTCAGGAAACATCTGTACAAGGTAGGGCTCATTCGAGCGGAACCCTTGTGCAGATTATGTCAGGAAGAGGAGGAAACGGCCTCCCACCTGTTGTTTGATTGCACTGCAATAATTAAATTGAGGTATAAACCTTTGGTACGTTGCGACCTGAGGAGATAGTAGCTCAAAATGACCTGGTGGTGAAGGCCCTCAAACTCCTTAAGGAGGGAGGGTTTGTCTACTAGGAACTATCGGGGATGGCACAATAAGCCTCTGTTGGCTGCGGTGCCGGGATATAGCCCACCCGAGGTTGGTAATAATAATAATAATATATTACCTAGATAGTTTCGCTCATCCTACATTTTTTTTTTTTATTTAAGGCGCGTCAACATATATGGTCATTGGCGCCCGAGCCTTCTCAGTGCACTGCCGGCCTCCGGACAGTGAGCTGTAGAGGCTCGTAGGAAGAAAAAATCTAAGGGCAGCACAGCTGGACTCAAACCCGGGTCCTCCGCGTGGGAGTCCAGTACGCTAACCACTTAGCATTCCCTTCCCTCTCCTCCTCCATTGTATTTACATTATAAGCACTTAATATGGTAAGCACTAGAATGGTTTCGTTACAAACCGAAATAAAACCCATCAGTAAAGTCCTATCTACCCGTTAATGGATTCTGTGAAACGGGTGACGGTAGGTTTTCCTCAGAAGTACCAGTTCGTATATTATACGATCGTATAACCTACACAATTTAATTAAGAATTAAATATTTTGCCAAAATTCCGGGTTGAAGAAAATTTGAGTTTCTTTGAACTTGGTATGTTAACTGCACATTTTATACCTATTGTATTTGTAACAATTTAAGGAATATGTGCATTTTAGGTTGGTTGTGGGGATGCTGAAAGATCACGCTCCTCTCACTTTTATCTTTAATTAGGTTCCCTATGCTAACCTACCCGCTGCAGACAGCTCCCTTAGTCAAACTTAACACATTTCTGCTGGAAGGTACTGATGTAATTAAAAGAGTAGTGTTAAGACGATGCTTGGGTTACCAGTCAATGCGTCCACATCTATGATGTATGCACCACGTAGGTACCGAGGACTTGGCCTCCTGAAGTGTGAATGGGAAGCCCCACTTCAGCACTGGTCTATTGCACTCAAACTAGCTAAGGTCCCAGACGCCTAATTACAGCGGATCTTTGACTAGAACAGTTTGGGGTGTGTGAGAGATGTTTATGTTATCGACACTGAGATTTATCAGGAATCAACCAATATTAAGAAACTACATCAACTATTACGGGAAAAATCCTTTGACGATTGAACCAAGTGTAAATGGCAAGGGATTGGAGTTTGTCATTTCAGAGATAACCCTAGGTACAATCGATGCGTGTGCGATAAACAGGCATCTGGTACTGAGTCTGTCAACGCTCTCAAATTAAATATCAACTATGCTCCGCTCCGTCCTAGAGCCGCCGGTCAGTCAACAGAAAGACCTCTCTGCCGCAGATGCAGTAGAGACTGAAACACCAGCCAATGTGCTGGGAAAATAGCCGCATAACATGCTTCTAGACACAAAGCGCTATCACACTGTGAACAGCAATTGTAGATCTTCTGAAGGATAAAGGATTACTCCTGTTGTAAGGAGGTTTATGGAGAAAAGGATGGTTCATCACGGTATGCCGATTTAGTAGCTTTTAAGAGAAATAGTAAGCGAGCCTATATTGTTGACCCGACAGTTAGGACCTATGTTAAGAGGGGTGTTGTGTTGATACCATAGTGGGAAAACATTTTGTTTTTTGCCTTTTAAAACGCTTACTGTTCCTTTTAAAAATGGAAACATCCAACAAGGGGGGACGTGTAACTTAAACTACGTTTTTGAAGGAGATTTACTTTGATAATTAATTACCCATACTATCTCACTATTTTATTTATTTATTTATAATAGAGCGAAAGAACACTGTGTTAACTGTGGGCTACTGTGGAATAGTTACTGACAAGAAATGATAAAATACGAGCTGAATGATCGTAAGATAGTATAGATAGAATAAATATGTTGAACAATTAATCCATATAAGCAAGTTATTTGATAATGACGTATTCCATTCCACATTTTACCTTTCATTACACCGTTCACGCACGCACATAAACTTAAATGTGGGTCCTTATAGGCTTAAATATAACAAGTCTAAACGAGCGTAAATACAGACATTATATATATATATATATATATATAATACATAATAAATATATCGTTGAGAAATTATATAAGTTTGCTATCCGATCTTAATGTAGCGTACACTCCACAATTAACATTTTATTTTCTCGATTTGCATCCATTATTCACGCGTACATAAACTTAAAAGCTGTTTGATTCGTATGTACAGAGTTAAAAACTAACAGATTTAAATACAAATTGAAATCTATTCAGTTTTAAAACGAAACTATTTGATTCAGGTGAGCTGTATATTGTTTATTGCGTTTTTTTTTATTGATTTTGTGTCTTGTGTTTATATATTTCATGTTGTTCTACTATGTCCAATGTCGTTCTTTTTTGCCTGGGTGTATTAATTTTATCGTGGTGGAGATGAAAATATGTATCTCTGATGCTTTCCAGCTCTGCGGAACCAACCGTCATAACCAAACCGTCTGCGGAACAATTATATTTTCGTTTGTATTTTATTGTTACATGTAAAATAATAGAGTACTATTATTAAAACAGGTGCTTACCAGCTGTACACAGGTACATTCTGCGTATGAGATTGCTCTATGATATTTGTGTTTGCTTTTTTATTGCAGCAACACCCCATTGTCACTTCAATTACTCCTTTGTTTGTGAGAAAGGAGCGTTGCTATGACACTCTTTCAACCAGTCAACAGCTTGTTTGATTTCTGTTTTCTTCTTTTTCAACATCTTACGATACTGATGTATTCGTAGCAACCAGATTTATCTCAGGAAATTTGTTTAGGATTTTTCAATTATAGAAGTTGTTGGCCGTTAGAAATGATCTGATGTATCTCTTAGTTGGCTGATCGGCCGGGGGTATCATAAGAAAAACACTAAAAAAAATTTTTTTCCTTTTTTTTCGTCGGGCCATTAATAAAAAAACACTTAAAAAAATTTTTTAGTGTTTTCTTATGATACCCCCGGCCGATCAGCCAACTAAGAGATACATCAGGTTTAGGATTTTTTTATTTTTGTATTTATTTATTTAAGAGAAGAGGAGTTTCGGCAGAGCTTCCAATCTTTAATTTAATTATCTCCGTAAATTTGGACTTCAAATTGAACTAAGGAAAAGTGTTGAAGAAAATTAAATTTCTAGTACCAGGTTTAATGCTGATTAACAAACTTTTGCCACAATAGGCCGGTATTTGAACTGCAGGACACTCTATTGGTAAATTAGTGAACTAAACGCTAGCAGCGTTCCCTGCGTCACATCTCAAACTATCTCTCTTACTTTGTTTTTATCCAAGCAGTTGGATGGCTGGCCGTCTTTGAAGTGAGACACGATCAACTTGAAATCATGAGGTTTCTGCAAGTTTTCAACACTTATAATACAACTTCTTACTTGTTTATTTCATATGGGATTGCGTTGAATACAAAAAGCCTAATTAAACAATCTGCCGTCTTGAATAAGCTTCTTAACAGACAAAAAAAGCAAAAGTAAGTGTTACTTGATATTTATCTCTGATTTTCTTTTCCTGAGACTTGTTTTTTAGAAGATAGTCAAGGGATCAGGTGTTTCTGAATAATGGCAACTGTGTATCTAATGCCTACAAATGATACTTGTATCATTATATTTGTTACAGTTTTTATGTCTGTTTTTGAATATTTCGGACGTTGTCACTTTATTGTTGAACTTAAGAGCTGAAAACGTTGTCATTTATTGTTGAACTTAAGAGCTGAAGTAGGGCTCAGACTTAACTCCACAGTCACTCTCTGCCATTGTTGGTATTCCATTGTCAGCCGTAATTATCGAGATTTTATTGCTGCATCTCAGTGCTATCCATATTGTAAAATGATTTTTTTCTCCAATTTGTTTGGGAATCGGACAATAATCATAGGACTTGTCAATCCAAATTCAATTTCTGACCCCCGCAAAATATTGACATATACTTTCACATGCTACTTCATTAATCTTAGTAATTAATAACATTCAAAACATGTTTTAATAGGAAATTTACTACAGGAAGTGTTGATGGCTCGTATTCAGTGAATCAAACTGGGATAGTTGAAATACGTAAAAATCAGTGGCCGGTTAAAAGAAGAACTCAAGTTCTGAACAAACTGTTTATGAAGTATATAACAGATATCATGTCTACCAGCAGTGCGTCTACTGACCTCTTGGACTTCAGTGTTGAAATAACTAAGGTAAATTTATTTTAATGTAAACTTGAGGCTGAAAGCTTGATTGAGAGATAGAGGACAGTGTACTATGAAGCTCATCACTGAAGGCGGTTCAAAACTAGAAATCCAATTTTAGCCTATAAATATTTTGTGCTTTATAGTATTAGTAACTCAACGATTATCTTCAAGGCCGGAATGCTAAGTGCTCTTGTCTTTTACCTGTTAATTTTACTTGAAACATTTTCCAGAAAATTTTATTTAGGGATTGCAGACGTTAGCTTAATTACCTAACTGTGGATACAGAGAACTATCATTTTTATTGGGAACTTTTTTTAGAGAAAGTTCATTTAAGAAAGCTTGTGGGGAGAGCTAATGTATGGTTTCCTCAATAAAGTCATTTTATTTACTTTAGATTCTCCAATTGTAAATTGAAGCCAAGCAAACATTTAGAAACAATGATAAGTTTGATAAAATTTGTCCCTAAAATCTATGTAAACTGCAAAAAGAGAAAGTTGTGTGAGTGTTTCACACCATTTTTTTTCTTTTTTGCAGAGAAAGTTATGAGAGCGTGAACGACGAGGCATGACGAGCTTGCCCTCTTAACTTTCACTCAGTATATTTGGTTTAATTTATGTTTTAGGTGGCCGTGAGTAATGATTATAAATCACTCAGTGTGTATTGGTTTAGTCGTGCAAAAGTACCAAATGACCAAGTTGAAGGGAAGTTGCAGGAAAATGCGAAGATGTTGAGACATGAATTATCTCAGCTGCGGCTTATGTCCAGTATTCCTCATATAGTATTTGTTAAAGGTTTGTAATCTACAAAACGCATAACCAACAATTATAAGAACAACGTATAAATTATTGCGTTATATCAATCTTCCTTCAGCTTTCATCAAAAATATTCAGACATGATGAGTTTTTAATGTAAATATTTGTTTTAGATAAGCGGCAAGTGTTGATGAATGAAGTTGATGATGTGCTGAAAACAGCTGATATGGGTGTTACAGATAGTGATGTGCAAGTGGAAGTTGAACATGAGGTATGTTGCTTACATGAGAACTCTGCTTGTTGATTGTTGCAATAAAAGTCAAAACTGTAATATCGTTGCACAAACGATACTTGCCTGGTGTGACTTGCACAGTGATTACAACTTTAAACTTTTTAATATTGTCTCAGAGCACATCAACAATTGTAAGAGATTCACCAATTCAATCTCATTAACAACAGTTGAACAGCCAGTTATGAACAAATATTACGTGTTGCAATCACAACGCAATAATATGAGTGATCAAGTTTCTTTTGATTAACAGGACCGATTGCTGCCTCCAATGCCCACCAATGTTTTTGGTTTAAATCGAGCTACCATTTTAGAAAAGGTAATCTTAATTAAATATTAAATTTTATCTGAACTTATTTGCATTAAATTACATTTAGTAGGAGGATGATTTAGCATGTTTGATGTAAAAAAAGAAAAAGAAGAAAGAATGTAGTGTAAAACACTTCATTTCTGGACTTCATATTTTCATTAATGGTTCATACCACTCAGTCAATCCCATATTATATCAGCCTATATTTATTCTAGAAAAGCAGTTCCAACAATTTTTTTTAAAACTTGGTTTACTAACTACACATACTAACTTACACGCATACACATGGGCTACTTTTATTTTGAGAGCATGAGCTGAGACTGCGTCTGAACTGTCATTTCAGAGTCATTAGAGAATATAAAATATATTTCAACTGAATATTTACGACATGGACTGGACTGCTTTCCGTCTTTCGGGTAGCCGGCTTTTTTTTATAATCAATTTAAAAAAAATGGTATCGAGTAATAACTATTATAATACCAACAATATACTGTAAGGAGGGCTTACACCATGCAGGTGGAATACATGCACCGCACAGTTGAAATAAACATAACATAAACACTGGAACATAAAGAAAAACAAACTCTCATCTTAAATAGATGCAATCGCCACTTTTACCCTTATTTGTTTTCTTCCGACCTCAAAGCTCAATTATAATTAAACTGATCGGTTAAAAATTGTCTTTATCTCAGCGGTTCTCGTTAGATATCTAAATAGTGATACCCAGTTCTGGCCATTCAACAGATCTATCATTTCCTGCTTCGAGATGGTTGTTTTAGAGAAATCCAAAAACCATAGCTCTTTTAAAATGGGGCAGACCGCCAGAAAGTGGTATATGTCCTCCGGAACATTCATATTACACAGACCACATTTGTTCATCCACTTGGCAATTTAATTCTCCCCTCGCTAAAAATATAGGTTGGCCAAATCTGGGTTGGCTTCGTTTGTAATATGCCTGTTTGACAGGTTTTGCTTTAATTTTGCAGACACCGGGTAAGTTGCACCCTTTTAGCTCTTAGCACATCTTCATTCAAACATTTGTCCCCTATTTTATTACTTAGTTGTTGAATGGTCCGCCTATCCAATAAAATAGTATCACCCGTAATTTTGACACCGTAATCTGGTTGTAAAGCTTGCACCCTTCCAATTTTTTTTTTTTTTTGTTATAGGGGATTATTGCACCGCGACCTGAAAAATCTATGCCCCCGGAGTCTTCTCAGTGCACTACCGGCCTCCAACCGGTGTCCTCTAGCTATAGAGGACACTGCCCATTGCCGGACAGTGAGCTGTAGAGGCTCCTGGAAGAGAAAATCTAAGGGCAGCATGCTGGATTCGAACCCGGGACTTTCACGTTGGTAGTCCAGCGCGCTACCACTGAGCTAATCTCTTCCTTCTCCCTTGGCTTACGGCAGTTAACTAGGAACGGAGACCCTAGTTTGTGTACTGTGTTTGTCCTTGTCTGTAAAGGATAGAGTGTATGTAGTGTAAGTGTATTGTGCACTGATCTGACGAAGTGCATGGGGCACTGAGCTGTGGTAACCCGTGGGCTCGCTACTCCCCAAGTAACTGCATGCAACAGACACCCCTTGCTGGCAGCAGCTCCCAATACCAGTATATTCTTTTTTCCTTCATTAATTTAGCAGTGAAATTTGTAAGTCAACTCGAGCCTTGTTGATTGAACACCGAGTTAACATATCTAATGTGCAATGAAAATTGTACTCTTAAACAGTCGTCTGAAACCAGTCTCAATGTAGAGCACATAGTTTGGGCTGTAACAGATTGATTAAAAAGTTCTTCTTATGAAGTATGTACCTCCACCTCCACCTCATCCGAATCCGTAAATCCCACACTTAGGCCGCATAACTATCTATAGTGTACCCAGCTGAATTAAAGATAATTAATTTCTTATCTAGAGAGATTTCTCTTTTTTATTATTCCATTCCATATACTATTAAATACGAATTCAATAGACTACCAAAATGGTCCACCCAATACATTTATCTGCGCACTACAAACGACTTTATTATTTATTTTTTAACTGACAAATATTTCCCCAAATAAATTTTCCAAATTTTTCAATAGTATTAATAATATGTTGTAAGTTATTTTTGTATAAGAGGTTTCTAAAATTTCTACTACCTTCTAAGTACCAGGCTTTTATTGTATTTGACAGTGTTTTCTTAAAGTAATTCAACAATTTAAAAGATTTCTTTCTCGCGTTGATACACACCATATCCATCCACTTCTCTTTCAGCCTATTACTGCCATGACATTAGTTTCCTTTTCTTTTCCGTCCTACCTCTCGCATCATATGTACCTGAGATAATGTTGCCTAAAGCCCTATTTCCCGATTCGCTCTATATATCCACTGTCAGACAATAAATACTTAAATTATTTCTAGAAACTTCTTTATTTTGTTGAACCTTAATGTTTCACACAGAATCTGAAAATTGTCAATGATATTGTGAGTCGTGTGTAAGTGTTTCACATCAGATTTGTGACCTTTTACAAAGTAAAATGCTGTACTTACTGCACAAAATGGTTGATTGTGCCATGTTACTTACAGTTTTATAAATGTAGACATTTTCCAAATTGTTTCAGATAAAAAGAGATATGAAGAAATATGATACTAAGCTAATATCTCGTCAACCTGAAGATATGAGTCAACCGCAATTTAATTATAGGCATTTGATAAAAAAATTTGTAAATAAAGATGGTTAACATGTAGTTGCAGTTCAACTGAAGTTTCCCTTCATATCATCTCTCCTATAGACAGACAAGTGATTTAAAAATATGTACCCTTGAATCTAACAAAATTTTCTAATGGCAAATGGTTTTTATGTAAACGCAGATGCTGTGCGTATGGCTACGAACAAAATATCCCGGAAAATTCCATATTTCATATAACGAAGGTTTCGTTTGATTCCTTGAAGGAAGTGTGGCCGTGTTTACAGTTTTTTGTTCACTTTTTTTGCGATTCTCGAAAAAGGCTTCCAACGATTTTCGCTTACTTCGCTTGCTAATTAAACCATACTATTAATGCTTTAATTTATTAATTAGTACTAAATCTGAAGTTGGTGATATTTATTAGCCATCGGAAGGTTAATATTTGTAAAAATTAGTTGTTTTAGCAAATAAAAATAATATAAAAATACCAACGTTTCGATATATTTCAAGGCTCACCACAAAATATAAAACGTACATAAATAAAAAAAAACATACATAACATAATGACATAATAAATGTAAGTTCGTTTTCTATTTCCTTTTTTGACTATTTCATTTGTTTATTTTATGTTTACTTCAATGTTTATCCAAATACTGTTTTAGATTTTTGTTGACCTTGAAAAAGATACAAAATATATCGAAATGTTGGCCTTTTTATTTGCTGAAAGTTACTAATTCATACAAATTGTTTTTTTAAAAAATTGGTTTTTGTACGTTGTGGAGAAGCAGTGACCTCATGCTTTTTTCTGAACTGATATTTAAGAATATCGATCGGCTCCATAGATTAGATTAATTAGAACAGTGGAGGATTCCAATCAAGGCAGTGCTGCCAGTTTTTTCGGGCTTATTGTCCTAACCCCTCATGTCTAGTTCAGGAAACTTCCCCTCTTCATGAGGTCGAGGGCTCTTCCCCCCCTAATTCTTTTCGCGATATGATCTCCTCCGGTATCAGCATGCCAAAGATCTTATATCGCAATCTGCCGATTGCAACGCAATTGAGCAGCAGGTGAGAGGCCGTTTTCTCCTGCACAATCTGCACAAAGGCTCCGAGTTAATGAACCCCACCTTGAGTAGATGTTTTCTTGAACCTACCGTGCCCTATGAAAAGGCCCGCTATCAGACAAATCTGATTCCTGCCTAAACCTAGGGTCTTTGGTCCTACTCCTACACAGTCTTTACTTCACCTTCTTACTATGCTTTGCCCCCGGACTTAGCCTCCAGTATCGGTCGTGCTCCCTCTGAATCCATTTCCTCAGAGACACCCACACCGTCCTTTTGGGTATCCCACAGAACGGAGTATTCGCTCCGTTCCTGGCCAGTTGATCGGCTGCCTTCTATCGCTATGCTCCGACACCCAAAGTGCGGGAAGGTAGCGCCAAAGAGTCTCTATACTCTCTGACCAAGGAAGAGGTGGTTCTGAAGGCCTCAAGAGCCTTCAGTGCCGCCTGGCTGAAAAAATGCGTATCACTCTATTCCTAGGGTCTATGTGCAGATTCTCTTCCACACCGGCTTTAATCGCATATATTTCAGCCTGGAGTATTGTGGAGTATCCACATGGAGGCACCTCTGGTTTGACCCCACATAACCCGGCTTCTGTTTACAGGCATACAGACCAATTGCTAAAAACCACTTTTTTGGACTCAGTGGATCTCAAAACGGATATATCCGGTGAAAACAAGTTTGAAAATTTGACGTGATTCTACAGCACTTAGAGAAAGTAAAAATTTGATCTTTCCTTGAATTTTTGTTTATGAATTTTGCTGTTCACACAGACCATTCCACAAAAACAATTTTCTCTACCAACGATCCAAAACAATTTCCGATTAAAATGCAATCCGGAATATCTAATACGATCGTCACATTTCCTTTTAGCAGTGAAATATAGTAAATATTAAGAGGAAGTAGTTTCCTTCTATCATCGTCAAGACCCGGGTAACCGATAAAGTGACAAAATTAATCAATAAAAAAAATGTACTATATTGATATTTATGAAATTGTCAATAACAAAGTTGAGAAGAAAGTAACAAAAAACAAAAAGTTATGATATTAAAGGAGTATAACAAAGGCAGATAATATGTTGGATTCCTTAACAAGTGAAGTGAGTGTTAGTTGGCTTGGTGTCCGCTAGATGGCAGCAGCTCACTGATGGGTGTGTACGTTTTCCTCAAGCTTTCTTTTCTCATTCAGTTTGTTTTCTTTCTAGACATGTGTTAGTAACAGTGTTTTTAATTTTTTGTTTTTAAATTTTATTTTTTAAATTAATTTTTTTTTTCTCAATATTTGTATTACAATTGCATTCCATGCATAACGGTGAAGCAGTGAATGTATTGTGTACCAAGTGCTAGCTGTTTTGTGTTGCTTACATAAAAATCATGAATCGTATCAGGTTAGTAATGGGCGTAAACTATGTTGTATATGTAAATAATAAATTTGCCGAACTAATTATTATTTTTAAACCTCATGATCCAAATTAATGAGTGCTGGTATTTTTAAATGGTTAAATATTTAATGCTTGTTTGTAACCTGATATTTTTAAACTTCGTTTAATTGGTGGAACACCGTTTTCTCTAGCACCATTTTGATATTGAATATAAAAAACAGTTTAAAATCAAAGACGATCTACTCATTTTAGAAAATTGCCATATTTTTACTTTTCCTTACTCTGCAATCGAGTATTTATTATAAAAAGTTGCAACATTGTCAAAGCGTGTTCAACTCTTTAACTATTAGCCCCACAAAAGTATATTTGCGTCAACAAAACAAAGAAAAGACTTAAAGGAACTTAAGAATAAGATGTGTGCAAGGTTAGATTATTACGTAGCCGGTGCTTGTCGCGCACTGGCAGCTTTTATTACTGGCGATGAAACAGTTTAATCATTTAAAGTTACTGCTCATTGACTGTGGTGAGCGCTCAGAGGCATAGCATACTTGTACAAAACTAGTAAATAGAGATATAGCTCAGTGTAGAAGGGGTTTTTATTGAAGCTGCGAACAAAAATGCTGACGATTTTGGGGAATTAAGTGAGAGACTTGTTAATGAGCACCTGTGCATGAAAATAGTTAAGGTTTGACAACGTAAAAGTTGTTGGATAAAGGAATACAAATATTCAACCTTCTCTTTAGCACCCACAACTTCATTCCACTTTCAATTAATTTTTCGCAGATTTCTATCTATACAGTTTTTTCACTTTCTCTTACTGTGGGTAAGAGGAATTATTGTAATCTTGTCATTTTTTAAAATTCTAATCAGAATGTTTTTAGTTTTGTCTTTTGTAATGCTGTCCATTTCTCAACCTCTTAATAAATTCTTCCATATCCAGTGGCATTCATTCATAGCCGACAAGTTTTGGGTGTATTGCAAGTATTCCACAACGTCCTCTTGGCCTTACGCCACTTGGGTGACCTTCATAAATCTTCCTGGGGCTCGATCCTCGCCCATTCTGTACAGGTGACCCAACCAGCGGAACCTTCCCAATTTTGTGGTTGCCACAAGGAGTTCCTTTTTATAGAGCCGGTATAATTCAGCGTTTTTCAGTATATACCGTTGTGGAGTACGGGACCATAAATACTTCTTAATATCTTTCTAACAGTTTAATTTTTTCTCATCTTCAATAGTCAGCGCCAAGTCTCCGAACCGTACTTCAGTCTGAGTACTGTTCTACATATAGTGACTTGGCCTGCCTAGAGATATTGAGAGTATACCTAATGTCCCCAGACATCTATTACTGGCATAGCTATTACTGGATACTGTATAGCCTATGTCCAGTCGTAACTTCTTGGATGATAGGGTGGTTCCCAATATTTGATGACCTCACTGCTTCGTGAGTGTGTTTCCTAACCTGCAGATCTCCAAACCTTTCGTCTTCATATATTTTGTTTTCTTTTCGTTGACTTTGAGGCCGTATATAGTGGTTGCTTTTCCCATTCCATAAACGCTCTTTTCAATGCTGGTGCGTTCTATATATTAGTGGGACATCGTTCGCATAAGCAAATTGCTGAACTAATCGATTGCAACTAGGATATATTCTTGAATTGCCTAGCTTAAGGAGAATGCTCAAGGGATCTGAATAAGTGAGAGTCCTAGGCAAGTATCGGGGACCTCTCTTTCCCAATAACTTTCATTTTTTCTTGCAGTGGCGATCTCTTGTTGCCAAGTTGCAAAATATGAAGCATATTGTATTCCGTTCACTAAGCGTGACCTTTCGAACAAGCAGTTTATTCAGACTGTCCTAATTGTTGACTGTTACTGTTTTAACAATTCAAAGTGAGTCATAGCAAGGCGGTCTTTGAAGCACCTTTTTACTGGTTTTGGTATCAAAAGTGGGGTGGCTAAACCATTGTTTAGTCCGATTTTAATTTGATTAAAAGGTTCCATTTCTTATGCCCGGTTATAATTCTTTCCAAAAAAATTTTTTTATTGTCTTAACAAGATTTCTTTGTTTTCTTTTTCAGATATTGGACAATATTTCTAATTAGTTTCTTAGAAATTGCTAATAGTCAAGATAATACGAATTTAGGTGATGATTCGAGTAGAGTTTGGGTAAATCCAAAACAACAGACTACATCTTGGACCACGAATACATTAGAAAATAATGTAATTATAAACGAAGCGTAAGTATAAAATTTTGCTGTACATTTTAGAAGTTATTTAAAAGTAGTGGGCATAGTTCAGATTACCTCATAGTATTTAACATCTAAGCACATTACTTTTACCCCTAGTAAGAGGAAGTATTGCGATCGAGCCAGATTTTCGTGTTTTGAATCGCCACAGAAATTGGGTTTTCACCGGAAATTACATGTTTCGGGGTCCCCTGAATACGAAAAACATTGTTTTTAATGAATAATCTGTGTGTGTATATGTTAACAGAATATCTCAAAAACGAAAAGTCGCAGGAAGCTCAAACTTGGTTTTCCATTTAGGTACTACCACCGCATCAGACACGAAATTTCGGGCAAAACCCATCAGCCGGAAGTGCAGCTTTACTGAATATATTTTATTTTTCAGTTTTTCGTGATTTTCTCGAAAACGGCTCCAACGAATTTCTTTAAACTTCGTATACTATCTACACACTTACATATCTATCACTTTTATTTGGAACATTTTTCCAGAATAATTGGATTTTGGGAGTTCTGGAGGAATAACAGTGGCGTTATACTTTTTTTTAAAATACCAGTTCAGTATAATATATGGTTTTACCCCTATACAATACTAATACCCATTGACATTGTAGAATTCAAAATTTGAAGAAGATCGGTTAAAGGAAGTGCAATTTTACAGAAAAGATTTTTTGAATTTTTTGGAATTTCCTGAAAACTGTGACAACGATTTTCTCTAGACTGGAATGCTTGCTGTATAGATGGAAACGTATCACTTCTATATGAAACATTTTTCAAAAAAAAAAAAATTATTTTGGATAGTTGTTCAGAATTTGTGGCGTCAATTTCAAGTAGTTAGTCAGTGCTTTTAGAGCGCTCTACTGGGACACAATATAATCATCACTTAACTACCTGCCAAGATTAGTAGGTTGGTACTTATCACCCCCTCCGCTACCTCTATATTTATGTGTAGGACAAGTAGTAAAATTTGAGTTTAAAGAAATTTTTTTATTTTATATATAACTGTATTAAAAGGTGTAAGAGAAAGTCATATGTATTTTACACCAGATTTTTCAGAAAATATATATGTGTTTTCCTTGTTTCACTTAATAATGACGGACATTTTGCTATAAAGTTGACCACGATTGTAAAGTGTGGAATATTTGCAGAACATACTTCATTGTGGCCAGTCGAATGGTGCGTCCTGGACAGATATACAAAGTGGCTGCTACAGTGCTTCAAAGTAAATATCCACTCACAATACGGGCCTCTATTCAAAGGAACGGCGTTGAAGTTGGAGCTGCTTCACAACCAGCCAAAAATGGTGTTACCGAATCACTTATGATTCGGGTAAAAAAATCCTCTTAAAATGATACTTTAAGACAAAAGTAAAATGTGAAAGGTGAAGTGAAATGTAATGTTAACATTTTGTTTTAAAACGTTTAGGTACCAACAACAAGTGTGAAAGGTGATTACAAGTTACGTGTTGAAGGCATGCACTTTGCTACATTTGGTGGTTCAGCATTTGTCAATGAAACAAAACTGACATTCAGCCAAAGATCTATGACAATGTTTATTCAGACTGACAAACCCATTTACATTCAGGGTGAAACTGGTGAGTGTGGCATTTTTATCTATCTTTAAATAATCTATTTTTAGCAGTGAGGGAAAAGCTCTGGAAAGCCAGGTGGGCCCGACTTCATCCTTAGTTAAATCTGTCTTTTGGTGACGGCCTATAGAGTCTATTTTACCACTACATCAGTGTTCATTTCTGCGGAGGTTAGCTGGGGAAAAACTGTCATAATGCAATGGATTTCGAGCCCAGTAAAGTGTGGTGTGCATAGATAGCCCACTCTCTGGCCAAAGCCGAACATACTACCTCCACCCTTCAATAAAGGTATCGTGGCTTCTGAGAATAGCGTGAATCGGTATGCAGAGCTGTTGAGGGAGCATTACTTACAAATAAGGTATCTCCTGGCAAACCTTGGGCTCGGCTTGCCGAGGTGAAACATTGCCTAGGAATTCCTCCTGTATCAAAGGAATGGCCAAATTTCATTTACTTATAGGTCACAGTTTAGCTTCTAGCCCACCTAAAAAGGATTGGTTCCGCTATGCCACGAAAATCACTAGGACCCAAACCATTTTAGCTGCTTTGATGTTGCTAGCCAGCCAACATAGGCTTAATGCAGCGAAAATATTGTCGAATGCGCAGCGTTATAGCAGAGAATTAAGGACGTGAAGGATAAAAATTTGGAGTTGGTTGTGTTGTCAACCGCAGCTTTTGACGTCAATACATCTTTTGCGCTCGTCTAGCATGGAAGGTGCTGAGTGAATACAAGTCTATGCTTTACCGCATTTCATTGTCTTAAATGCATCAGCGTGTAGGCTGCAGTAGTAACAAAGGCTTGTACTCAGCGTTCTCTTATTCGGTTCTCTAGCGGTCTCTGAAGGCCCTAGTCTTACGACCCCAATAAGTGCCTTCTTTCTGCATTTTGTCTTGGTCCGCTCCATCTACTAATACCCGCTGACGCGATTTCTGCTGTACATTCTGGTCATCTAGACCAAACTTCGTCCAGGTCTTGCAATTCGCCGCTCACCGCCATGGTGAGTAATAGCCATCATAATGTAAACACGAGCAATCAACTACGGTATTTGTGGCAGAGGATCATTATCTGGATAGATCTATATTTGAGACCCACTAAATCATACTCCGAAGAAGATAATGACATCGGCAAGGTACGTAGCCGCATGTTCTTAGATGCTTTCATCTTCGGATTAAACGGTACGCTTAGTTTGTTTATATCTGTTACCGTCGTGGAACTATAAGCGTTTGAAATCATGTTTTCTTCACATCGACTTTGCGAGTATGTATCCTGTTTCGGAACTCCAGCTTAATAACCGCCAAATAAATCGTGACCCAATCAGCGTTACTAAATTTGTAATACAGCATTATTAAGCAAACAGTGGTGTGCTCGACACAAAATAGCTCACATCAGTTCAAGACGCACGTCCATCGTCACCGAGAGGTTGTCTATCAAAAATGTTGCCCAGTGGCACATTTAAAACATTGCACCTTCATGCACTTTACTCTCTGATGATGAGCGAGGGCCCAACATCATGAAAATTGCCGTTCGTTTAGTGTTTCCTTTAATAGTAACAATTATTGAATTTGTTATATGTGTTGTTATTATTTTTTTTATAGTCAATTTCCGAGCTATTCCAATCAACACCGAATTAAAAGCCTTCGACAACACCGTGGATATTTACATGCTGGATCCGAATAGGTACATTATGAGAAGGTGGCTTTCTAAACAGGTAAGATCACTGGAGGAGGCTTGCCAGTTATAGTAGAAGAGGGATGTCAAACTGGTGTCTTATGTTTCATCCAAGCACTGGGCTGGCTGCACCTGCTCACACGTTTTGCACTGAAACCAGTACTGTGCAGTTTATCTTGTCCAACAATCTCGTCGAAAGTTTTAGTCTAGAAACAATAAGCCAGGTTCTAATTTGTTAGGCTCTTGTCCCAGTTATAATGTTTCGAATTTTAACGTTTAAAAGTAATCGTTTTCCGTTTATTTCTTTTTGTGAAATATGTATTTACCTCTTCGTCTGCTTCGTCTTAATTGTACCTTCAACTAGAAATTTGAATTTTGTAATTTGAATTTTTCTATTTGACTTCCCATATGTTTCTATCAATCCAGTTACTAAAGTTTTGGCAAACCAGATGTATAATAAATATTATCCCCACTACAATATATAACTCCAAATATACAGGTGTTTGTGAAACAGCCAGTTTGACAGCCCAGCAGTTAGATACAGAACTGTTATTTGCTATTTGTTTCAGTCCAATTTAGGCACAGTCAGTTTGAATTATCAACTCTCTGACCAACCAAAGTTTGGTGATTGGACAATACAAGTGATTGCACAAGGCCAGGTAGAAGAATATTCATTTGTGGTCGAAGAGTATTACCAGACAAGATTTGAGGTATAGTACTACAAATAATCAAACTATCAGTGTAGAATGTTATTTTTGAAATAAAATTTTACCTACAGGTCAACATCACTATGCCTGCGTTCTTCTTCACCAGTGAGAAATATTTGACTGGTGTAGTTATGGCTAATTATACTAGTGGCGCTCCTGTCCACGGCAATTTAACTCTAAGGGCTGCAATAAAACCTATAAATCGTTACCAGCCGGATGGTCGTTACTTAAGTGAAAATCCAATTGTTGAAAAATATTTCAATTTTGTAAGTTTATCTGTTATTCTTTTGCCTCAAATTGGTGCCAGCTGGTTGCAGTCATTCTTAGCCGAAAACGTCTCGCCGACTAGAAAACATTCCATTTTTTTCATGGACCGGTCCACATTATTAACAGCTGAACAGAAAGTTTGTGATCCCGCCAGATACATGTTTTGAGGTCCAAAAAATTAAGTCAGAAATACCGCGAAATTTGGGACCATGAGAATTGATAATAGCTGTCAGTTTCTCTGCAGATCTTAGCATCCAGCTGGTAATCATTAACATTATTTGTAATTGCAACATTTTATGAATAATGTTTTTCAGGATGAAACTTTTCCATTTTGGTTGCCAACTTCAGACTATTACAGTGCTAACTCTGTACCACATTTGAGATTTGTAAGTTAAACATTTTATTTCTGAGTTTGGTAGACCTTTCGGTTAGACAGGGCTTTCTAGGGGGTGGCTGTGCTTTGAAAGCTGTAATTTTAGTTAAAGAAGTCTTTAATATATTTCACAACGCTCGGATCTAAAACAGTGACAGAAAATTTGGACATGGCTTTCACCGCTCACACCCTTTCTTGATGGTATCTAACAAAATTCTCCTAATCGTGAACATATGAATTCTTTTAAGGCAAATGAATGACTTGCTCAATAATACGTTCACTGCCCCTGAGACCTGCGACAGACATAGTGGTGTGCAGTTTAATGACATGAAGCTCATGGCTTATTAGATAATTCAAATGTAAACATTAACTCGTTAGTAAATGGTTGCGGATCGTAAGAAGTTATTGAGCTATAAAATTGTGTGACATTTATGATTCACAAGTTGTGCGTCAGCTTAACCTCGTTGGATGGACAGTGAACGTATTTAAAGCTTGTAAGTTCTAACTGAAAGATCTAAAAGAAAACACGTGTTGAATTTTTACAAAATTAGTAATTTTTTTTCTTTCTGATGTATCTAGTTTAATGGAGTTTATGAATTTCGATACCCAATGCAAGAACTTGAAAGGTATGTGCCAAGTTTGGAAGGAATGGAGGTGCAGGTGACTGCAACAGTTGGTGAAAGATTTCTGGATGAAATCATTGAAGCATACTCAACCGCCAGAGTGTTTAACTCTTCTGTTAGGATTAATTTCTTAGGAGGATCGCCACAAGTTTTCAAACCAGCGATGCCATTCACTGTCTATGTAAGTCAAAATAGTTTCAGTTCATTGGTGTCAGAATATGGGTCGTTGTCCCTAACATCTTCAGCTTATGTACTCACCAGCATGGGCACCGCAAAGGGGAGCAAGAAAGGCCACTGCCCAGTCTTTAAAGCCTTTTTTAAAAAATATAAATTGAATGTTATAAAACAATCATTCATGGATTTTAGGAATATTAAAAAGAAAATTCGGAAAGTTGACCGTAGTTGGGGTTGTCAACTACTTACAAAATTGGAACAGTTGGACTACTTACAAAATTGGATAAGAACAGTATTGTGTTCGCTCTGCAGTATACCACTAAATCTGGAATTCGTAACCTTTGTTGGTAAATGCAAGCGCAAAATATGATTTATTTTAAGACTACGATTATGCGTAGAATATTATTAAGAAAATGTCCAACTTTACAAACTGTCGTATCCGGTTGGTACCAGAATGTCATGTCCGTATTCAGATTGAAAACTAATCCTTTGCACTCAAAGCATTTTTACTTTCTCTTGTTCCTTCTAGTAAGAGGAAAGTATTGCGGTCGTGCCAGATTTTCGAAATTAAGTTTACACCGGAAATATGTGTTGGATTCCCCAGATTACAAAAAAATGTTATTAGCGAATGGTGTGTGTGTTTTTTAACAGAATATCTCAAAAATGCAAAGTCGCAGGAAGCTCAAACCTAATATTCCGTTTAGACACGAAGACTTCGGACAAAATGCATCAACTGGAAGTGCGACTTCAATAAATGGTTATTTCAAATTTTCTTGATTTTCTAAAGTGCTCTAACGATTTGGTTTAAACTTTGTACACCATCTATACCCATAAATACCTTTAATCTATCACTCTATCACTTTAATTTGCAAAATTTACCCAACAAAATTGAATTTTTGGGGGATCTGGGGGAACAGTAGCATTGTGCTTTCCTCTAAGTATCACTTCATAGACCCATACGGGTCGCGGTGCGTAAGCTGGATAGCCAACCCATAAAGAATCTAATCTAAAAACAGGTAACTCTGTCAAAACGTTGGCATAATTGAATGTTTCTTTCTTGACCGATCTTCACCAAATTTCTCCATAATATTAATACACATTAGAAGCATTGATAGAATTCCAAATTTGTAGAAAATCGGTTTACCGGAAGTGCGATTTTACAGAATAGGTTTATTTGGAATTTGTTCGAAAGCGGTTACAACGATTTTCTTTCAACTTGGATGTTAGAAACTTGAAATTATAGCTTATCACTTTTATTTCAAATATTTTTCTGACAAAATAGATTTTAGAGGAAAATTGGAGTTCTATCAGTTAGTTTAAATTAAATTTGCTCAAACTTTCTTAGTTTTGACATAGAGCGCTTCTCAGAGGCTGCGGACCAGATTTTTAGGGTTTTATACCAGCAACACAGACAATAATCACACACATTGACAAAATTAAAATCAATACAATCTCAATAAATGTCTCACCACTGACTAATTCATGATGATCCGCACTTAGACGTAGTTATCAGAGGATTATTCAGTTAACATGACTACATTTGTTGCTCTGGTGCATTAAGAAGTTGCAACACACTTCCGAATTCAATCTATGCACCAATATCACATTTATAAGACTCTAATTATTTATAAAGTGTTTAACTGAAGAGGGGGCTACAAGCCAAATGTTTTATGAGCTAGTAATTGTGTTGTAGCTAGCTCCCTTGTGATGCTTGTGCGTAGCCGTCTGTAAAAGTGTATGAATAGGCTACTGGAAGTGAGTATGTGTTGTGGTAAGCTAGTTTGTCTGAATTGAAAATATTTACACCAACACCTGTGAAGGCCTGCTATATTGTGTGACTACTGGGAAGTGTCAGTTTTGTGCTGAATCTGTTGTTAGGTTGAGATCTCTGAATAAATAGCTTCTCCGGTTACTACTACGGATCGCGGGGCGGTAACAAGTTTAGAACTTTGTCAGGCCAGACTTTTACCGTGATCTCTCGCGCACATCTTCAGCCTTATCGTTTTATTTAGCCTCCATAGGTTTTATTAAATAGTTGACACCACGAAAGTACTTAATAAATAACTTGTATTTTGAGTACTACTATGTCAAACTCTAATTTTATCTTCCTCAGTCGGGGAGGTCGAGTTTTAACGGGGCCCTATCGAGTGCAATGTGGTGGTGCAAGGAAGATAAGCAAAGTCAGCTGTAAAATGACATTTATGACAAAAGGTTAACCGACTATTTGTATGTTGTGGGCAGTGAGCCACAGGAGTTAACCTGGTGTTTTACAATCTTTTGAAGGTAATATTCCCCCTTTCATTAGACAGCATTATCTTAGAAGTTATTCCCAGTTTTCATATCCTTTTTTAAATGGATTAAAAATAATTGTAACATAGTTGTATGATTATAATTGTAACCTGTAATATTTAACACGAGAATAAATTCCTTTGAATTCTCGATCAGTTCTCGAAGGCAAACGTGAAGTGGAGTGTGGTGGAAAAGTAGCAGTTTACTCTCTTGCCAATAAATAACTATTTTGATTAGATAGCAGCTTCCTACCATGACGGTTCTCCACTACCTCGCAACTTACTACAACAAGGAACGATGGAAGTTCTAGCTGATATTGGTATGAAATCTAGAGGGCATCGTTCAATCGATTGGAGCACCTTGAGAATGTCTGCTGAGTATGACGGCATTTGGGAATTAAGAATAGATCTTCGCCAAGCATTAGGTAACAACTCGTTCAGTTTCGTTTCCATATCTAATTAGATTAGTTCGATACTGGCTTTGAATTATCAAATTAAGTATCGGCGACTTTTTTTTCTGACTTGCTCTGCTGATCACATACAGGTACACACACATTTAACTTAATAAAATGATTTTTTTGAAAAACCATACATTCTCCATCCCATAACTTTATAATGAACTTTCTCGAAAAAAAAAATTCGCCATAAAAGTGATGAGCTCTGTATTCATAGTTAGTGTTTCAAATTTAATGAAATCCGTTGGTGTTTTAAATTTTTACTTTCTCTTACTCCTAGTA
>JAAEAF010005745.1:0-72145 GCA_011037195.1 Triatoma infestans | reverse complement strand
TCAGGAGGAGGCAATTTTACCATCTATCGCCCCACGCCGCTGCCAACTCAGCCACCAATGGACCGCATCGAAGAAGACATCGAGGAGACATCGAAGGGGCTAGAGTTTCATGCCACCACTTTTTGAAAGGGGGGCAATGTAAAGTAGCTAGCTAGTGAAGTTTATCAGTGTGCGCGCAGAGAGCTGACACGGCGTCTATGTGACAGATGCCTCTACAGACTACAGTAGAAGGCGAGATAATTAAATATAATATAATGAGGAGAGCAGGAGCAGTGCGAGTTCGTGAGTGCATACGTTCAGATCTCCTCATGCTGTTTCTGGTGTTATTCTATTGCGCATGTGAGTGCCTTTTCACTGTATTGCCAAGCTCTCTGGGCGTAACGCATCGCCGTAGGAATTAGTGGTCTGGGATGGTTTAATTTAGTAAGATTTGCTTAGACGTGGGTTAGCGGATGTGTGTATTGTTTTTTGGAGTCAGATTAAGTGATCCCCAACCAGTAGGATATATCGTAGTTAGCCTTTGCAATTTTTCCATTTTCTTTTATTAAAAAGAGTTAAAAATACTAGTTTGGCATTTGATTATTTTGTGGGTTATATTTCTTAATAATTTCTTTAATTAATGGATTACGAAGCAACATATATTTTAGTATTGTCCTTATAACTTTGGGTTTGCAATTTACTAGCGATATATTATACTCCAGTATTGTCTTTATAACTATAGATTTGCAATCTACTAGCAATATTTATTCTAGCATTTGTTTTATAATTTTGATTTGAAATTTTACTATTGTTTTGTTCATTTTTTATATTTATATTATATAACTTGTACAGTTAGACTGGATTCTTTTTCATCTTCTCCCTCTACCTACGTGCCAACTCTCTGGACCTCTGATTCCCTTCCAGCTCCCGTCCCATAACACCCCCCTCCAGTGGGTTACATTACAACCTTCCCAATAATTAGACTTTCCAGTAATTGGGTATTAAGTAGTGTGGACGTAGGATAGATTTCTATGTTATAGTGAGAAGAAGGACGTCTTGATCATTTGGTTTTATGTTATAAAAAGCAGGCATTAGTCTTCCAGTTAAAAGTTCTTTCATTTATTAGATCTTTAGGTTTTCGTTTAAAACCTTCTCTCCTTTTCTGTTCCAACTACGTTAAAGCAAAGGTTTCATTTATTAATTATGAATTGCGCGTCATACTCAAAATATTGGGTTGAATTATGTGTATAAAATCACCCCCCCCCACAACATATAATATTATATATATAAAAATATGGGTATCTAGAGCACAAGGAGTAGTCAAACTGGAGACAGAAAGAATATTTTTGCATAATTTGATGATTTTGAAATAAATATAAAAGAAGAAATTATTTTTTTGTAATCACAACAGTTTTTTAGTAATTCATTGTTTTGATTACTGATTTAAAATATTTATTTTTTAAAATGGATTGTATAGATTTTCCGTTTACCTGAAACCCTTCTAACCATTAAGTATTTTTTAAGTTATCTTTATGTTTTTTTTTTGTTTTTACATCTTAGTTATTATTATTACCTGTCACGGATGGGCTATACCCCGGCACTGCAGCCAACAGAGGCTTATTGTGCCATCCCCGGTAACCTCTAGTAGTTGAACCCTCCCTCCTTAAGTAGTTTGAGGACTTTCACCACCAGATCATTTTGGGCTACTATCTCCTCAGGTTGCATCGTACCAAAGGTCTCGTACCTCAATTTAATTATTGCTACGCAATCAAATAGCAGGTGGGGGGGCCGTTTACTACTTCTCTTGACATAGTCTGCACAAGGGTTCCACGCTTATGGGCCCTACCTTGTGCAGATGCGTCCTGAACCTGCCATGATCCGTAAATAGTCCCCTCACCAGAGAAATCTGGCTCCTACTCAGATTGAGGATCATTCTGGTCTTTCGTTTACACAGCCTTGGCAGCATCTTTTTGCACCTGGTACCTGGGCTTCCCCTCCAGAGCTCTTCATGCTTACTGCGATACCACTCCCTAATCGCCGCACGAATCGCTCCGCCAGAGATCCACAGGATAGCCTCTGGACCAATGAATGGAGTATTTGCCCCGTTCCTGGCCAGTTGGTCGGTTAGTCATCTCATTACACTCAATCCCTATATGTCCAGGCACCCATATCAGCTGTATTTTGTTGTGCCTGGAGAGTCTTGACAATGCCTCTCGACATTCCTTCACTAGGGATGAGGTGGTTCTGTAAGCCTCTAGGGCTTTCAGTGCAGCCTGACTATCCGTGCAATTGCATATATATACGCAGGTTCTCCTCGGCTATATATAACAAATACTTCAGCCTGGAATATTGTGGAACATCTGCCCAGCGGCCTCTCAATACGTACCTGTGGGTCCATTCCACACACTCTGCTCCAGTTCCGCACTCCATCCTAGAACCATCAGTAAACCCCAAGTAAACCGGTAGCGTAGAATCTAGGAACACCCGAAATGGAACGTCGAAGTTATATATTGGACAAATGCTATCCTGGGCCATGCTTGACACCGGGCCCGGATTGACCTTTAGCAATATGTCCAGATGTTTGGGTAAGGAGCCCCTCTGCCTCAAAAAGACCATTGTTGCGCAATCTGTGTGCAATGGCCCTTGTTTCCGCTTGCACTAACAGGTGCAGCGGGGTCAACCCCAGCAGCACCTCTAGCGCATCTATCAGAGCGCTTTTAAAAGCCCCCGTAATGAGTAGACACGCCAGCCTTTGTACTCCGCTGAGGCACTTCCTGGCCGTCCTCTGCTTCCTGGAAGCCCTAGGACTCCATACCACCGCCATGACAGGTGTGATGGCCTGAGTATAAATCCAGTGGGTCATTCTTGGAGTTAACCCCTATGACTTCCCACAAGCCAGTGTAGCAGAGCATAGCGACTTCTTTGCTTTCTGCGCTGTGTATTCTAGATGTGCGTTCCATGTGAGCTTGGTATCCAGGATAACTCCCAGATACTTAACTCATCCAGTATCTTCCCGAAGAAGGACCATGTCTTATATACTCAAATGTCTCTCCTCCTGGAAACGGTACGGGAATGGTTTTCTGCGGATTTACCCAAGGTCCACCATTCTACACCACCGCTCTATGCACCGAAGCTTCTCCTGAAGGAGATCCCCGACTATGGGTCGGTGCCTGCCTCTGGTTAGCACCACTATGTCATCTGCGTAGCCCAGCACGGAACATCCAGTGTCACTAAGCTCCTTCAGTAGTTCGTCCGCACCTCAGTAGAGGAGAAAGAACCCCCCCTGCGGGCAGCCCCTTGTGGGTGTAATCTCTAGCGAAGCTTCACATAGGCTTGCTACAATCCTCCTGATTTTAAGCACGCTGTCGATCCAGCTGATGATGGATCTACTGACACCGCGCAGTGGCAATATCGTAACTAATGAAGGTCTCCTGAGGTGAGATTATTGCTAGTTGAAAACTTTTTTACATCTTGATAAATAGAATGATCCAACGCCAACGATTGATAATGATAAAATTTTTTGTAAAGTATACAAATTATACATATTTATTAATAATTGTACTCTGCAAATATCCCAAAATAATTTTTTTTTTATTGTAGCATATTTATTATTATTTTTAATTCAGACGAGTCAACATCGACCAGAGCACTCTCAGTGCATCTCAAGTTTGATAAACATTTGTCATATACAGTAAGAGAAATTTGTGCAAGGGTTTCACAACAGATTTTTTTTTGTAACTATTTTGAGATGAACATATTATGAGTAATTTTTACACATAGTTTCCCTGTAAAGTATTTTGCAATGAAAAATAAATCTTTGTAAATCTGACAACAGTGAATTTAAATTATTTTGATATGATATCAATGGACGAAATCTTGTCAAAAAGGCATTCTTCAACTCGAGATATCCATTTCTTTATTTTTATATTGAATAAAAACAAAACAAACAAATTTTTGAAAGAGCCTATAAATATCCAAGGATACTTGGAGACAGAAGATAGGAGGGAATATCTTCGAAACTTTTTAAATAAAGAAATATAAACGTTTAATTGAAAGATTAATGCCTGTTCTTTTCATTCAAGAACTTAATTAACCAAGTTGTTATTATAAATCCATTAAAATTAAAAATAAATCTAATTTAGTCATAAAATAATATTTTATCTTTTTGTTCAAGTACTGGACAGTTAATTGTTACGAAAGCACCAGGTTGTTGTGAAAGAGAAGATCTTACAGATCAATACAAAAACAGGGAAAGTAAGTTTTCATTTTCTGAATTTTTTTCAGCTCTTTTTTTTTCAAAAAATTCATGCAATATAAAACCAAATCAATTTTTTTTTCTCTCTCAGAAAATGCAGAAGGACGTTTAGCAATGTTGAAAACTTTACAATCTGGATATTTGTTTAATCGATATTGCTTAAATGAAAATTGCAATGATGTTTCTTTTGAAATCCAATTACCAGACGATATGTCCATTGGGAATTGTTACAGGTATTTAGTGAATCTTAATTGTAATTCTAGTAGCGGGTTTGAACATTTATTTACTAAAACTACGATATTATTGAATGGCTGTTTCAGTTATTGCAAAATTTCCTTGAGAACGGCTCAATGATTTTTCTTAAAAACTGTTTTACAATTATATATATATAGAATGAAACTTAGAATTGAAATGGTATCAGTGGACCAAATTTCAACTCAACGCACTTTTTGATCAATTGTGATTCCTAAATAACTGATATTAACTTCTAGCCCAGGATATGCCTGTCTATTCTCTCACATACAGGCTCCATAACCACTTTAGATAAATAACTCATCATAACCGAAAATAACTCGTCACCAAGAGTGTGATTCAACGTTCACTTGGTTGGAATCTTGCTTTTTGCTCGACTCTCGCAATGGAACGATGTCATTTCCTCAATTAAGCAAAATCTGCAATGACATTACCAACGAGAACTAATAGGCTTATATGTTTTCTATAATAGACAAAATAGCCATTCCTTTTTATTTGAAACATTTGGGGGGTGGGAGGGGAATTAATTTTAGAGGGTTTTAACGGTAATTTTGGAAGGTCCAATGGGATTAGCTGGTGTTACGCTTCCCTTAATCCCATTGGACATTCCAATATATTGCACGGTTTTACATTCTGTATAACATTTGAAGTAAGTAAGTGTTTAGTATTATTCAAAGTGTGATGGAAACTTGCCAACTAGAATTATTTAAAAAATGCAGTAAATAGAAAGTGTTAGTGTTTATTCCAGATTCGTTGTTCACCCTTGTACCTTGATGTTTGTGTTATTAGCCAGTGTTTGGATGTTAAAAAAAAAAAAAATGAAACTATTATCACTTAATGAATTCGCATTAAACGATATCTTTAATAGCTAAGAAGTGTTGACATTGTAAATGAATGAATGATAGATTGAAAATAGAAAAAAAAAATGTTAACTATGATTCATCTGATTTTAAGATAATGTTATCTGATGAAATTGAAAAACATAGAAGAAATTTCAGATTTATTCTCAAGTTAATCAGAAAGGAGAATTTCGCCTAAAAACTAACAGTTGTTACTACTTAAGATTCTGAACAAATTATTTTTCATTTTGTAATATTGGAACAGTATCAGAAAATTGCAGTAAAATAGAAAGGAGCTATGGAACAAAAGCATATTTGGTTGGATCATGAACAGAAGGATATTACAATATATCTGAGTACAAATCAAGAAGAGATAAACTATATGCTGAAAAGAAAAAAACTTGAGACATACGAGTAGAGAAAATATTGAACAAAAATATGATAGAAAATCTTACAAAAAAGCTTGGATGATTTTCAAAATTACCAATTGAAAATGGTACTTAGACGCTAAGATTATAGACAAAGTTAGTAGGTACTTTTTCACAGCTTTCATCCTTATGGATGAGTTCAGTGGATTGTCGGGAGACTGATGTTCATTAGGTTACCGGACTGGGCTATTAGTGAGATATTGCTGGGTCTTTCACTCTTGCCAGACCTCCAGGCGCATAGTCTGTGGGATAGAAGAAGAAACGACCATTCATCTTGACAGATTGCTTGGGTTGTGAAGAAATTTTAGGTTCAGGACCATTGGTCGGAAAAGGATGTCTGTGGAAGAGCTTAGGCTAATTCTCTTTAAGGTTATGGTCCGCTTTGTTTGGATTGCGGTAAATTTAGATGGATTAGGTCTGGGTCTGGATATTTGTTCTAGACCTGGTTTGTTGTTTTTTTTTTTTTTAGGGTTAGCCATATGGGTCCAATGGGGCTTTGGATAGGGTGGGTCCCGCCCTCCCGACGAATAGTAATAAAACAGGTACTTTAAAAATAAGTAGTTGTAGAGATGGAAGATTTTAAGAAATGAAGTTAAACGATAATAAAAGGTTGAGAATGAAGAAATTGAAGAAGAGAGTTATGATTTTAAGGAAGAAATGCGTAAATAGAAAGTGAGAAGAAATATGATTTCAAAGAAGTAACTAAGCTCATAATCTCTATGACTCTGACTATTGAAAAACATTAAAAAACAATAGTCTTTATATTGTAGATGTGTTTATAATGTTTTATGATTGTTTATTTGTGTTTGAACAGAATAACTGAAAACGAAAATAGCTCCGCTCTTTTTCTCAAGTTGCTTGGTCAAGCCATTTGACCCCGCACGGAAATCGTATCCTGATTTTTAGAACTACCAAATGCAAGTTGCTAGCTGCCAGATTACTGGTGTAAACAATAAAATTCATTTGTTTTAAAGCCAATCTTCTCATATAAAATAAATTTAAAATTTCCCGGTGCGAAATATCTCATATCTTTCTTTTATCACAATTCAATTGATAAATTTTTTTCAAACAGCAATTCCAACTTGGAGAAAACTTATCATTAAGAAGTATAGAATTGCAGAAAGAAATGAACTGAGAATGTTTTGCGACATTTATTTTTATATGTACATTAGCTCTATTTTTGTACTTTATATTGTACATAAGGTCTATGTTAGTGCACTCAATAGGAACACGTAGACTCAGATTCGAATCTAAGCAGCGCTAGTCTTACATTTTCTAGCCTTAGGCGCTTCCTATAGCCCACCATCCGCTGATGGGCAGCCTTTAATGGAAAACACTGACCAGATACAGGCAGTGCATTGAAAAGATTACGGGTGTCAAAGGCCAAAGATAGAAATACGGGTGTCAAAGCGCTATAGAAAGAAAAAAAAAATATATAATGTTCTATCATGTTTTCAGCATTTATCTCGTTTCAAGAAATATTAGCGAAATTAATCATACAGTAAAAATTATATTGAGATGTGCAGTACAACTTTATAGTGGCGAAATTTTAAATATTATTAAGAGAGTACAGAAAAGATTAGAAGTGCCTGCAGAATCTGGTAAGTTTGATACAACAAGTAAGATATATCGTCTAATTAAAGGTTTCAGTCATTTTATTCGTAATTTTCTTTTCTTATTTTTAGTATCTTGTTTAACAAACTTACTCAAACTTCACGAATTATTATGAACGTTTAGTTAGGTATTTCACTGGAAATATGCTCTTAATATTCTAATTCAAATCATGTTTTACAGAAGAGAAAGCAAACTTAGAGTTAAAATATGAAGATTATGCACCCTATATAAAAAATGATATTATATTTCACATAGGTGCATTGTGTAAAATCGAGGATACTGATTATGAATATTATGCGCAAGATGATTTTATAATTGATTTACCACCGATTGTAATAAAGGTATTTTGAATAAATATTATTGAATGTTGAAACACTTGCAATAGCAATCTCAGTTTCAAAATTCAGAATTATTGTTGAAGCTACTCTGTCTGTCCGCTATTCTACATAAAAGAGATTTAAAAAAATTAATAATATATTAACATTTTTATAATCTTAATTAAAAATATAAAAAGTCGTGTACGAAGCCCTGCACGACTTGCTTCTAAATTTCTAATTTCAAACTTATTCTCAAAGTTTGAGAAATTAAATAGCATGCTCCCCCTCAAAAGAAATAAAAGAGATGCCCTTACACGTTGATTTAGTGGCTAGCGCACTCGCCTTTGGTGCGTGAATTTAGAGTTCAATACCCGTGAGAATAAAGACGGTGTGACCCAGTATCGTGAGAAAAAGTGGGAAGCCAGTAGAACCTAGGTTATGAAGGCTAGAACTAAATAATGGTAGTGGGAACCGCGGCTACTTACCAAACGCCCCCCAACAAAAAACCGCCGTCTGTTAAGCCTTAGCCCTTCATGGACTGTTGTGCCATAGTTTTTTTTTTTTTTTAATAAAAGAGATTTTATAGTAAAATTATACTACTTTCAAGAAAATTTCGAAAAACTGCGAAAACTATTATTCAGTGGCAGCTATTCATTTAATATTATGTATAATGCGTGGAGCATGGGGAACTGGACATCGTAATTAGGTGGCACTTTAGAGGAATGCTTACAATAATGAGAGATATTTTCTGTGATAGCCTGCTTCTTTTTGTGGTCATCGACCGGTTTCGGGCGTTCGCCCATCTTCAGGATATTTTTGTCAAATCAGACAGTGTGATAACATAAACTTGTATAGAGTAAATTTAGTTGATATACTAAAATTGAGTGTGCCTATTAAATTTGCTCTGTGCCGTTCTATAAGTTATCACTCTGTTTTGACAAAAACATCCTGATGGTGTGGGCGAACCACCGAAATCGGTCGATGACCACAAAAAGAAGCAGGCTATCACGAAAAATATAACTGATGCTTTCCAGTTCTGCAGAACCAACCACAAAAACTTACAATAATTCTCCTAGAACCTTGGGTATATATTGTTAAAAAAATGTTTCGAGAAAAATTGTGATAAATGAAAAAATATTTCTCGTAGATTGCAATGGGAATTTCATGGTAATATCAAGTTTGAATCTTCCCGCAGTGTATCGTTTTTTAGTTATTTTGTTCACGTACATAAATACCATTCGCTGTAAACATTTTTTTTTTATTACAAAAATGTTTCCCCCGTGATAACTCAGTTTCGTATATTTGACATGGTTACCATATTTCCTCTTTCAGCAGTAAGTGAATAAAAACGGATTTTATCACATATGTGGGTGAATATATATTAATTATGTACTTGTTTCGGACATAAGGATATAGATTTATTGTAATAGATCAACAGGATAATTTCCATTTGCTTGGGTTCTTTACAGCTGAAAGAACAACCAGTTGTCAATCAATTTTTATATGGTTCAGCTTGTTTCAAAAATCCGTTACCGGAGAAATTAAAAAATTGTGTATTTCTTATAGAAGGACCTGGTTTGATAAGAGGTTTAAAATACAGAATTGAAGAGTAAGTAAAAGTTATTGAAAGCTGTATGTAGAATAGTTGAAAAGTTATGTCTACCCCATGGAAATTCATATTACAAAATGCTTTATAAAAGTTTTTTGCAATGAGTTATTAAGGGAAACTGCTAATTTAAAATATATTTCCACTTGATGTGATAAATATGGAATAATCTGAAAAAAAAACAAGATTAAATTCTCTTTTACCTTTTAGGTTTCCGCGGCGATTATTCAATGGTTTACTAGAACCCGACGGTTTCGCCCATATTGCAAGTGGTTTCACCTTGAAAGCATTCTGATTAATTTTTTTTAATAATAACTGAAATCTTAAGTAAGGTAAGTGTACCAAAAAATATTTATTTTACTCACATTTTACAATCTTTCAGCTAGGTATTATTCACTTTACGATTGGGCTCCACTAGCTTTCAAGGTGAAACGATCCTGAAGAAGCTCATGTGCAATGTGAGCGAAACTTCGGTTTCTAACAAACTGACGCGTTCTCAACCTGGAAACTCATAAATAAGTGTTAATATTTATTTTGTTTTACTGCTTATTTATTCTGATTGTTTAAATTATAACATTGATCGTATAAAAATGAAATATACATTTACAGCGTACCACCTGATGATATAGCCAAAGTTAATTTCAAAATGATTCCAAGATATCATGGAAAACAAACCATAATAGCAAAATTTAATTCATGTAATTTAAATAATATCGAAGGGTGCGTTACTATTGATGTGGACCAAGGAGATGAAATTGGATGTGATAATATTTGAACTTTTGTAGTATGGAAGCCTGCAATTGAACATAAGGGATTTCAGAAGCATTCTGATTAATTTTGTATAGTAATAACTGAAATCCTAAGTAATAATGTAAGTGTACCAAAATTTATTCAATTTTTTTACATTTACAATATTTTAGCTAGGTATTCACTTCATTTTTCATGCCCAACGAAAATATTTAATTGTAGCATGTTTTTTTGTGTGGTTTTCGTCAAGATTTTAATTGGTAAAAGTTTTAGATTATTATTTCCATTTGCCAAAATTGACGCTAAATCATGTTTTGATTGACATTATATCAAATATATAATTATATTTTTTAAAGATATCTTGCGATTAGGATTTCACTCAAGTTAGATACTGACTTTTAGTATTTACTGATTTATCGCACTACTTGGAATTATAAAAAGCCGCAACACGATGCAATGAACCCAGAATATTAACAAAAATACTATAAGAGATTTAATTCATAAAATAAAGAGTTAGAAACCATTAGTTTGGCAAATGAACAGAAAGGAATTGGGAGCATCTAGAGAATTTTAAGGATTACTGATTCCCTCAACCATAACAGGTTTCTTTGGATGAAGAAATTCTTTAAAGAATTCTTTTTCCGAATCTTGAATGTTCCTCTGAAATATAAAAACCTAGTCCAGGCCGTAGTAATGCTTTGTGAGGAATAAACAGGGAGAAATTCTGAAGGAAAGAACACTGCCATCATACAAACAGTGAGCCAAACCTATCTTGGAGCTCAGAAGCCAAGTGATGAAGAAGTGGTTTGTACTTTTATCTGTCTGCATCTTCAAACTCTACAAACAGTGAATTTGATTTCTAGAGGAAATATGTCCAATCGTTGGGGATGTTAACAAAAAAATTTAGTTTTTTTTTTCATTTTTTCGTCATTTTAAAACGTTTCTGGAGATTATTTAAAAGCATCCTTCAGTCAATTTAACAATTTTCAGTAAATTAAACTGTTTTACACCAAATGAAATTTCTAGAAACTTTTAAGCTTAATTAGATTGTTATTTGGGATTTTATTTGAATTTTAGGATTGAAAAAAAGCTTAGCTTGACTGAAAAATACTATTATTTAGAAAAACAAATGTACTTTTACTTTCTCTTACTCCTGCGATCGTGTCAAATTTTTAAAAATGAGTTTCCATTAGAAATACAAATTTGGTATCCCCTGAATACGAAACAAATATATATGTGTTAACAGAATATCTCAAAAATGAAAAGTCGCTGGAAACTCAAACTTGGTATTCCATTTAGGGACTACCATCGCAACAAACACAAAGATTTCGGATAAAATTCATCAACCATAAAGTGCGACTTTACTGAATGTTTTTCCTCAGTTTTTCGTGATTTTCTCGAAAGCGGCTCCAATGATTTACCTTAAACTTCCTGTACTATCTACATATATGTATGTAGATATATCTATATACATATGTATGTAGATATTTATGAATATCTACCACTTTTATTTGAAACATTTTCCAGGGAAAATTGAATTTTTGAGGGTTTCTGAGGGAACAGAAGTGGTATGCTTTCCTCTAGCGTACCACCTTTAGTATAATATATTGTTTTTTTTTTAATTCAAAAGACGGATCAGAGATCCAGTTTATAAGTTTAAACTAAAAATATATAAATTATACATAAAAAAAACAAAAAACAAAGCTTTTCACAATATAAACTATAAAAATACTGCACATATACTATAAAAATATAAATATAGATACTATAATTACACAATTACTATGAAAATACTAAATAAAAACAAATAATAGGTTAAATTTTATTATAAATAAAATGTACTTATTGTCTTAATATTTGATTAACCAAGAGTATAATATACTTTTAACTTTATTAACAAATTCTGGAATATCAATATTAAATATATCCAAGTCAATCTGGTTTGCTGCCCGCATCATTCGGTAGATAGGGGAATGGAAGATATAACCATACTTGCTGTAAGATATATTGAAAGGAAACGATTTTCTTGTTGAGTGAGAAGGGATATTTAAAGAGATTAAAGAAAGAAGGTTGAGGACTGTCTATTTGAGAATGGAGAAGTTTACATAGGAAGAGAGATCATAATCTCTCCCGGGCAAATACGGGAGGAATATTGAGAGATAGCTGAAAATCAGAATAGATAGTGTTTTCTTTAGGAATCTTTAAACGAAATGCCAACCACCGAAGGAACTTGTTCTGAATAGACTCAATAGTAGCCCTATGTACCTTGCAAAATGGACTCCAAATTACTACGACTGTCAGAAAAATTCCTGGTGTTTTCTGAAGATAAGTCCAAGCATTTGCAACGATTTGCTTTTGACCTTGTTGGTATGATTAACGAAATCCAATTTAGTGTTAAAGTTACGCCCAAGTCTTTCACAGATCATACCCTACAAGTGAAGAACCATTTAGGCTATAATTCCAAGTTATAGGCGTATA
This sequence comes from Triatoma infestans, assembly GCA_011037195.1. Taxonomy (NCBI): domain Eukaryota; kingdom Metazoa; phylum Arthropoda; class Insecta; order Hemiptera; family Reduviidae; genus Triatoma; species Triatoma infestans. The sequence continues at coordinate 59,630 of JAAEAF010005745.1, read as the reverse complement.
CTGCCTGGTAAAGGAAATCACACTACACTTGGACAAGTTCAGTCTAAACAGTTCTCAAGGCATCAATGAGATAAGGAGTCCAATGCCTGTTGCAAGAGACTACGTTCTTGAAAAGACGAGATTGCCAAAAATAATTTTAGGTCATCCGCAAATAACAAAAAAGGAACATCATGAAGATTGAGTTTTATATCTTTAATAAATAAATTAAACCAAAGAGCTCCCAGGTGGTAACCCTGAGGAACTCCTGAGAAGACGGAAAAAGGAAGAGACATAACAGACTTAAGCTTAACTCTTTGGGTCCTACCAATTAAATAACTGCGAAACCAAAGCAAAAGTTTACCGTGAATGCCATACGCTTCTAACTTTGCGAGCAAAATATGGTGATGTACACTATCAAAAGCCTTAGCTAAGTCAGTGTAAACGGAGTCTACTTGGACATTATCAACTAGTCCGACAGTCAGAAAGCCATGTTGTTCATTTATTAAGACAGGTCTTAAATCAAATGTAAAATAAGTGTTAATTATACTTTCAAAGATTTTTGGAATCAATGACTCAATAGAAATAGGTCTGTAATTCCTTATGTCCGATTTATTACCAGACTTGATTGGTGTAACATAAGATAATTTCCACAAGAATAGAAAGTAACCGGTACGCAGAGACTGATTAAAAATGATATACAGGGGTTTTAGAAGGGTGTTGGCACAATTTTTTATAAGTAATGGAGGGATGCCGTCAGATCCTAATGTCCCGTGAATATTCAGCATCTGATTTAGAATGGCATTTTCCGGAATTTGGTGTATTTATTGAGCTAAGGAAGTTGAAAGAAAAATTATCATTAGTTTTATTTTTGTAAACACTACTAAAGTGACTTGCAAACGGATTGACTATCTCATCTGGATCACCAGAATAACAGTCATTTAAATGCATAACATTAGGATAGCCGACAGATTTTTTAATTGAATTAACATAATTCCAAAAAGTTTTGACATTAAGTTGCAACCGTTGTTCAATATTACACAAGAATTCCTGATAGCAAACCCTAGATAAGGCTTTACATTTAGATCTCAACTCAGAAAATTTTATATAGTAACTCGGTTGCAGTGTTTGTTTAAAAAGCCAGTTTTGCCACCCAATTTAAATTTGGAATTCCAAATTTGAATGAAATTGTTTTACAAAAAGTGCAACTTTACAGAATAGGGTTTTGCTTTTTTTAGAATTTCTTGAAAGCGGTTACAACGATTTTCTTTAAACTTGTTTTATTGCTGGCTTTCTACAATGTATATTTATTTTCCACTTGTATATTTATGTTTAGAAAAGGCACAAAATTTGAAATTTAAACGAAAATTTGCCATTTGTTATGTAACTGTATTAAGGAGGAAGTTGTGTGAATGTTTTATTTTTTTTATGAAGAAAGGACCAATCTAAAGACAATCTATTATTAAACAACTAGCTAAACCCGGTCACGCTTCGCTGTGGCTCAATCTGATTTTAATTATTGGGGAAGTAAATAGAAGTATTACAATTACCATAGATTCAGCAAGAAAACAAACTATTCAAGTTAATACCCTACTTTGCGTTGCTGTGATCTGAAAGGACAGAAAGAAAACTAAAAAGAAACTATAAGTCTCTTGTTATTGTGAAGCTAGTGGTGAATGGATTGCATTTTTTTGTTTGTTCGTTTTCTGCATAAACATAAAGGATGACCGACTCTGGAGCATGCGACAGATAATTGCCCATGAGAGAAGCATTCGTTTTCTAAATTCAAACTGCAAACTTGCAAAGATATTTGCAAATATATTTTATAGCTTTCACTGTATTGCAGTACTCAACATTTATGTGTGCGTTATACGTTTTTAGTAGTAATGGAGAATATGGTACTACCCAACGATTATCAACATCAATAGTATTGTTGAGTACTTTTAGTTTAATGGATTTTCCACCATCTTCGGTAGATCGTCGTCGATAGAGTGGATATCCATCATTGCCTGTAATAGTTTCAGCAAGTTTCTAGGATACCGCTTTGTGCACTTTCCATCTGATATGCACGGTGAATTATTATTTAGTGAGCCACATGGACCATGAAACATATTTTTTGAGACAATATCGTGCAAGTCTTTATCAATTTCAATGTCTGGTATTTCTGCAGAGATGATTTCATCAATTCGGTTTGGTGTTATCTTTTCCATCATCCATATTAAGATATGCGCATGTGGTAAACCTCTTTTTTGCCATTCAATGGAATACATCCAACAGCGCGTCTCTCCAAATACATGGTGTTTGACAATAAAATCTATTAAAGATTTTAATTTTTGTTTAAATACACGTGCAGAAATATCATGACGATCTGATGGTGATTGTCCAGTCAATAAAAGCTCCTTTATTTCATCCCATGCTGGGTTGCATGTAAATGTGATGAAAAAATCTGGACGACCATATGCACGAACATACGTCATTGCATCTTGTGCATATTCATGCATGTGTCTTAGGCTGCCTGTAAATGTGGATGGTAAAATGACTATTTTTCCCAATTCACTGAGACTGCCATCATTTACAACTGCATCACGTAAATGGATGTACTCGGCAGAACGCAATTTGACTTGATTTAGTCGTATGTAGAGGAGTCTTTCACTTTCTATTTTTGCATACATGTCAACAATGTATTGATGAAATAATTGTCTACATTTCAATATATGATTACCAGCATTCTCACGTCTTGTCTGTGTCCTGCGAATTCGATTCCTTTTGATGCCTTGCTTGCCTCTGTTCACTCGTTTCTAATGATCGAGCAAGAGCAGTGTGAACTCGATCTCTTTCTTGCCTTGCTTTATTTTCTTCAGCTGGAAATCAATAATATTTTTATTTTTATTGCAACTGTTATTATGGGTATGTTATTTTTTACAGTTTAATTTGCTTAATAAAAGTAAATTCTATGACTAAATTTCATGAGTAACAATTTAATTTTTCAATTTATCCATGGTTACACTTTTAACACATTTTACTGATTAAATATTATTTTGATATTTTTGGGATATTATTTTGGGAGCACCTAGAACTCTGATTTAAAAAAAAATTTGCAAAAACATTCCCGGGGATGTACCTAATAATTTCCCAAATTTTCACGGCGATTGGATGTATGGTTTTTGAATCTATCGAGTACAGACAGACACCAATTCATTTTTATATATATAATATAGAATAGATATAGATTAATAATGAATGAATTTTAAAATTATTTACTATCAAAATAATTAATTTAATTAATACATTTAATAAATATATTTAAAATAATTAATATATTTGACTATCAAGATAATTAATATAAAACTATTCATAAATTTAACTAAATTGACATTCTGTACGCCATTTCAGATTTGTTTAGGTCTCTCTAAATAGGATATCGGTGCTGATTTTGCTTGCAAGCATAAAGGGATAACACCTGAATTCAAGAAAACTGGATCTAAAATGTTGGAACTATTTGTGAAGGCAATAAAAAATGTATTTTGTAAAAAAAAAAAAAAAACTAAAAAAAATCAATAAATTTGTCTTTAATTTATAAATTTAATTTTTTTTCTTCTTTAAATTTTTATTCTAATAGAAATCCTAAAATATCAATTTCAATTAGAATGATATCTAAGACAAATATTATTATTTGGTAAAATTATTCATTATTGTTTGTTCTTTTTTTTTTTTTTCAACCAAATAATCATTTAATTATTTATATAAGTACATTAACAATTTATTAGTAAATAGAAATTCATTGATTAAATTTGTGTAATTATTGTAATATGTTTACGAATCTACGGTTTATTTTTATGTTTATGTTTTTTATATTATTTTTATATGCGGAACAATTAGTTATTTTTATTTTAATCGTCACAAATACAATAGCTTACAGCACTTCCGCTTGCTTAAGTCTCTTCATAACATGGTACATAATATTTATAACACTACTTTCAATTGTAGTTACCAACATAATAAGTACAGCGAAAATAATTCAGCGTAACAATAATATGTTCATTATACGACTTTTATAATTACAAGTTTAACAATGTATAATATTTTGCTTTAAAGGTGGGGGTGACTGAAGTTATATATATAATATATATAAGTACATATATCTGAACGTGAGCAGAAAGATAAATAAACCTGCAATGATAGCACAATTTATATTAATAGTCGTATTGTGCTTTTGCACTTTTTGTGTAGTGTCTGTGAACTGTGTAAAACATAATATTGAAAGAAGAGCTTTAGCTGATTATTCTGAATTTGTAATCAAACCAAACTATGAAGAAGAAAGTGTTATTACAAAACAAATATCTTTTTCTCAACCTATTGAAGTAGTTTCAGCACCAGTTCCGGTCAATATTGAACTGCCCGCTGCACAGCGACCTTTTATACTGTATGTACCACGTTTTTATCCAGTATACTTTGAGAAAAATGTACGGTACCCAGTGGAAGTGCCCGTATCGCATGCATATAATGTTGAAAATCTAATACCATTACAGTTAAAAGTACCACCCGAGAATTTAAATCCGACTAATGTTTACAAAACTTTTCCAGTATTATTAGAAACAAAAGTACCGCACATGGTTCAACAGTATATATCTACTCCAATGAAAGTGCCGGAAGAATATTCATACTCGGCAAAAGTAACTGTTTTGAAACCGCACCCATATCTAGCTGAAAAGTCTGCTCATTACCCAGCAAATGTACCATTGGTACCCCCCGCCACAGTACCATTTCACAAACCTAGAGCAGCCACAGCTACAAACCCAAAGCTATATCCTTATGATAGTTCAATATCTTATTCATCAGAAAACCCCATAGAACAACTTGAAATAAAATATCCTAAAACTGATGTTTTACCTAAAAATGAAACTAACAAGGAAGGATTGTTTATTCACGTGCAAAATTTACATAAATACGCACAGCTCAACAAATTTAGTGAATCAATTGAAGAAGAAAATAATCAACAGAACTATGTGAGCCCTGTAACAACAGCCAAATCAAAAAGCGAAGAGGACATACAAGAACAGACTGAAAAAGATGATCAAAAGGAAACCTATAGGAAATCAAGAAGTAATGAAAATGTCAAGAATAATGTCAATTCAAATTGTGAGAATTATAATGTAAACATTTGATAATGGCAAATAGAATATTACAATTTATTTTTCCTAAATTTATTTTTAGATAAAAAAAGTAGAATACAAGCGAAAACCGCTTTCTATTAAAAAGTTATTACTATTGTTTGAACCAAATGCATTGCAGTTTTTTACCGTCACACTGATTTAAATTTCAATTGACCCATGATATGATTGTGTCAGGGTCGATCTAATAATAATGATTGTGACATAATTAGGAATTAGAAATGATCATTCTAATTAAGTGATAATAGTTTATTTAGAGTTTAATTAATTTAAACTTATTACTCGATATATTACAAGTAACAGATACTTTCCAATTATACATAATTATTTTGAGTTGTATCAAGAATTATTTATATATCATTCTGATATTTATTTATTCAGATATTCCATAATCAATTGAAAATTGATTGACTCTGCAATTGAAAATACACAGTTGAGTTTATGCAACTATCTAAAATTAAAAAATAAATAAAACTTATGTACATATTTGAATGTAGTAGCTATCATTAAGATTATTTCAACATAATAAATTGTATTTTGTACTAGTATTATTTTAAGACTTCATAATAATATTTAAAAAAGAATTATTGTCTATATGTTTCACTTTTGCAAGAAAGAATATTTATAATTTGTATATTCCAATTATAGTTTCATTAATTGTTTAAAGGCAAAAATAAAAACATAGCTTTATTTAGTTATTTAAAGATTATATTTAAAGATCTTTTACATTTTATTTAAAGGTCTACCCTAAGCGTCATTATCTTATAAATATATTTTGAACTTTTCAATAAATAGGAGTAGTCAGTTTTTATAAGGAATCTGAACAATTTTTGTACACTGTCTTCCAGTATTTTGATCAGAGTCAGTGGCAGTATTAGTACTTCTTTGCTCACTTTGTCAAGGTGTGGGCAGTAGAACTATAAGATGCCTCACCGCCAACATTTCAGCGCAACGAAATGTTTCTCTGCTATCTTTAGTGTCCGCTAGTGAATTGCCCTAGATATCATAATGGAAGGGTACCCAAAGAAATGCAATTTTCTTGTTTTGGTCATGTGTTAGTTGAAGCAGGATGTTTTGAACATTTCTGACAATATGATGGCGTGTGTTCTTGTCTGTAATGGATTTTATTGTGCTGAGGCGGTGCTAGACTAGGTGTAGAGCTTTATTGTATATTCCAAACATTTCTCCTTTAAATATGGAATTTGATTCTGGCAAGTTCAAAAGATGAATTGTGGCAGAAAAGATCACGGACACGCCTACCTTAGTACCTGTTTTAGATGTGTCCGTAGGAGTGTAACCAGGGTATGAGTTAATTTTCCCAAGAAATAGGGATCGAAATAGTGTTTTTCACTTGTTGAGAGAGCGTCATATCCATCATCACTTGCAGACGTTGCAAGGAATGTAAATATAGTATTTTCGGTCGACTGGCATTCTAATAAGCCAGAGAAACGAGCTTGGATGCAGTTAACTAGTAATGGTTAACAGCATTGGTGATGTCTGAACATAATGTGGAAAGTTATATGGAAAGGCATGAATAAAATTGTACATACAAATGAAGCAATAAGGTAGTCCCGGCTATGTTTCAAAAATGATTCGTTACTTTCAGCGTTTAAACTTTCGATGGGAGTTGTTCGGTGAGCCCGTAAACTTATTCTGATGCAGAAGTTGTATATTACATCTAGGTTCCTTAGGAGACTGACTCATGCTGTTCCAGTTTTGTTCGAATAAAATTGCGAAATAGTTATAGCAAAGTGTGTCTATCTGTCCCCTAAATGTGTGTTGTCTAAACACTTGATTAGTTCCGTACCGTTTTATGCAACTTCTTTTCATACCTTGAATATGTTTCGCCCGTTTCAGTCTTACATTAAAATGAAGCGCCAGAAATATAACTTATCTTACACTGTATTTGGTAAACGTTTGATACTAAGGTTAGTCTTGGCCGTAATTTCTCTGTAATGAATATATTTAGTTTTTTCTTTTGAGAACTGGAATTCATCGGGTGGTAGTTTTCTGTGGATGTAGCCAATTGACGAACTTCTTATAAAGACATTTCTATTAGTGCAATCACACTGTCAATTATGCTGCCTATAGCAACTAGAAATAAAGTGACGCTAAAAGCACTAAGCATTGAGGGGTTCCGCTTTCCGCTCGTTTGAGTTAGAAAGGTGGTCATTAATTCTTACTTAGAAAGTTCTGCTGGTTAAAAAACTTATTAAAAAAATTTGAAATCCTTCTTTTAATACCCTAGGTATGCAGAGTCTTAATGACATTATGCTTCCCCATCTTAACATATGCTTTTGTTACGTCAAAGATTACTGCTAGGAGATTGTTCCTTATTACTAAAAAACATTTTGAATTTCCGATTTATGAGGTGATCATTTGATAATTGATGTTTTCGAAAGCCATCATTGGAAAGAAGATTAGGTCCTGGTCTGTTCATATTGGCTCACATTTTATATTAAAGAAGTTAGATCATGGGAAAAACTATGTATTAGTCACTGACGCAGTCCGCCTAGACACATTCGTATGACGTTTCATGTAATTTGTTAGAACTGCCTAGTTTTCTAATTATGTACATCGCACTTTTAAGTATTTATTTTTTGATTTAATTTTTAATAATCTATTAACTTAATCAATTCAATCTGGTTTATCTGTACAATTTTCGATTATTTCATTTATATTCGGAGTATTTTTTGATTGTTAGAGCAGTTCAATTGTTTGTTCGTAATGTAATGGATAATTTTTGGAATTACAAGAAATGATGAATTTCAGTAGGTGCAAACATTCTACGAGATAACACCGTTCATTATCAATTTTGAACTTCTTTTGGTGGCTTTTGGAGTTGGTCGCCAAGGATTTATGCTGGTTGACGAGAGATGTTGTCTAGCTTTCAAGCCGTAACATCGTTCAATTCTGTTTCCTTAAAAAAATTAGTTTTTCACTGGTAAAAGTGTATATATTTTTTTGAATTTTTTTTTTTTTGAGAATTAAGTATAAATGCAACCTATGCCCACTGACGTTCTTTAATAATTTTTCTATCGACTAAAATTACCATTTTTGAAAATCTGTTCGATTAATTTAAATAAGTCATTAATTAGGTTGTATAAAACTTACATTTAATATAAACTAAAAATAAACAAATTTTTAGGGCAGAGCCCCAACATATAAATACTATCTCTTCTTCCTTCAATAACAATCGCTTACATAAACTCAGTGATATATCTCTATGTCTAAAATCGCAAGCGCCATATTTACGACAAATATATAATTGATGTATTCGTGGGCTGTCAGTTTGAGACCATTGATTTAAGGAATCATATTTAGGCTTGGTGACATTAACTGTGTTTGAATCCATAAAAACAGGTGACTGTTTGTTTTTACTTTATATATATATATATATATATATAAAATATTCAGTGATACATTAATTTCATCATAATTTTCTCATTACAGTTATGATTATGATGATTAAAATGCATAATTTCATCTTGGGAATGAGACATATTTCCAAGCTTGCATTGCTTGGATTTGCCACCAAATCTCTCGGTTGACAGTGCATCAGATCTTTCTTTGTTAAAAAAAAACCTCTTACCTGAGACAAGCACACGTTTACTGGGTTCACTTTGTACGTCTATATTTGTGTAATATATGCCCGCTAGGGGTATGTATCTGTTGCAGACAATTAAATAATTAATTTATTTCCGTGTTGTTCACAACTTAGGTTGAACTCACAAAAACCAGCTGTTCAACCAATAATTAATGTGCTATTTAGCAAAATAATAATAAAATAATCATAATTACAACCTGTTAATACATTTCATTATTACATTTTAATAATTAATTTAATACACAAAAATAATATAGAAATATACTATGCCCTTAGATTTCCTCTTCCTAGCAGCCTCTACAACTCAGTTTCCCGTAATGTGCAGTGTTGCCTTTAGCTAAGGAGAACATTGCTTGGAAGCCGGCAGTACACTCAGAAGTCTTCGGTGGTGTACAATAAATCTTTCAGGTAGCAGTGCAATAATCCCCTACAACAATCTACAATCTTCCTATGTAATATAGTACTTTTATAATATTTGTAACTAGTAACACTTGAAGATACATCAAACCACACAGAGCAAAAATTCACCGTGTTGGTACTTTAAAGGTCCAGCTAGAATCCAAAAACTTAGTTATTCATTAAATATAGTGAAATAATTGGGAATCTATCTTATCCGCAATATTTCAAGAGTGAATTGTGAAACATATGTTCATTTAAGATTTAGGGCAACTAAATCTTAATAAGAATCAAATCAAATCTAATCTTTAATAAGAATAAAAATCAAAACCGTTTCTAAATCAATTCTCAGTTTGTTATCCAACAAAACTCTAAAGATAAACATTTAATGTGATTGTAAAATGATTGAGGGGGTGAAGAGCTAAACAAGAACTTTTTAGAGAGAGGGGAGTTAGTGTAAACATTTCGCGCGAGTCTCTGAGTAGGTGTCAAGGAGATCTAAGTATTCACCAACTGGTCCACTAGTATATATCAAGTTGTTCAAGTTATACACCATGCCTGTTGATTGTTGCCCACCAAACAAGCTAATGGATGTATTTAGAAGAAGAATACGAAAACCGACCACACATTGGCAAGAATGGCCAAGGAGGCCGGCAGAAAGAGGTATGTAGTTTAAACTTGACGAGCAAATATATATTCTTAGCTCAGTTTGTTTACATTGCTACCTTCTATTTAGCAAATATTTACGAAATTTAAAGGATTGTTTATTAATTTCAGTAGAGATATGTAACAGATATCATATAATGGAGGTTGTTTGTAGGATTACAAAAATCAAAATCATCCTTAGAAATATTTATCTAGTAGATAATTTCTGAAAAAAAAAAAAATTATAATAAGACGACGTCTTAAAAATAAATAAAAAAAGATACATATTTATTTATATATTAGCTTATGCCAAACTTGGATATTTTTATTCAAATTAGAGTTTTTTCTTCAAATTAGGGGGGTGATTCTGGGGAAATAGTAGCGTTATGCTTTTTTCTAAAGTACCATTTCAGTATAATATATATATGTGATTTTTACAACCTACATAATATTAATACACATTAAAAGCACGATAGAATCCTAATTTGAAGAAAACCGGTTAACCGGAAGGTAATTTATAGAATAGGTTTTTGAGTTTGGTTTTTGGGGGGATTTTTGCAAAAAACGATTAGAATGATTTTTTTTTTTTTCTTTAGACTTGATATGCTTGCTGCATAGTTTGAAACGTATCACTTTTATTTGAAAAATTTTTCTTGATAAATTGTTTTTAAATAGTTAGCGAAAATTATGGCGTTAAAATTCCAAATATCATATGCAGTTGGTTCAGTGTTTTTTTTTTTTTTTGGAGCACTCTACTAGGTACAATATAATCACTTCTCTGTCTGCCACTAAGGTTAGTAGGTCCCACCACACAACTATAAATTAATGTAAATGACCAATATTTAAAATTTGAATTTGAAAAAAACTTCGTCATTTTATACGTAGTTTTGTATTAACAGAAATTAGAGAAGGTTTTATGAGTGTTTTACAAATCAAATTTCAAGTAAGAGGAAGTATTATTATCGTGTCAAAGTTTCGATATTGAGTTTTCACCGGAAATACACGTTTTGAGGTCCCCTGTGCCCAAAAAAACTGGCTTTTAGAAAATGGTCTCTGTGGATGGTGAGTGTATGCATTTGAGCAGCACAGCTCAAAAACGCAAAATCATAGAAAGTTCGACAAAATTTCTCAACCGGAAGTACCACTTTACTACTTTTTTTATTTGATTTTTTTTTTATTTTTTTACAATTTTCTCAAAAAATGCCTCAAATAATTTTCTTGAATCTTAGTATATCAACTACATATAAAATGAGCTACAAGTTTACTTTAAACTTTTCTCTGGGAAAATGCATTTAAGGGCACTTTGGGGGGGGGGGGGGGGTTAGGTTTTCCTCTAAAGTACTATTCCACAATTCTGTCACTTAAATAATATTAATTAGAATTAAATATGTTGTTGAAATTCCGAGTTTGAAAAAAAAAAAATCGGATATCCGAAAGTGCGTTTTTACTAAGAAATATTTTTCAGTTTTCCCCTATTTCATCTAAAACTACTCCCAATTATTTTCTTTATATTTATTATGTGAACTACTCATATAAAAAGCTACAACTTTTATTTAAGCCATTTATTAAAGTCATTTAAGTAAGGGGGATTTTAGGGGAGGGATGAGATTATGTTTTTCTCTAAAATGCTATCATAGTTTCAATACAATTCTACCATCTAAACAAAATTAATTAGAAATAAACAGATGCCAAAAATTCCGAGTTTCAAAGAATTTTTTTTTATATTTTTTTATTGCTCATAAAATTCTTTTACATAATTTAAGAAGATTTTTAACTTCCCTTTTAGCATCATAACACTCTTCAGAAAACTACTGATTCGTATATATGTTAGAAACACTTTTAGTAAAGACAGAACATAAAATATCTGCGGCTACCGGAGACTGGAACAAAGTGGTAATAAAATTATTAACTTCTTTTCTCAACAGAACAATATCACATTGCACACTGATATTCGTTAATCGTCTACCGATAATCGTCCCACTTAGAAGTATCGTTTCTCTTTAAAATAAACTTTAAATTGAGGCCGTTTCACTTGATTAGCAATAGAAGGTATTATGTCAAATGAAAGATCAAGCTGGCATAAAGAATGATCAGAGAAAAACATATTTATAACTTTAAAATGACTTACTAACGGATAAGGTTAATGGATTAATCCAAACCAAGTCAATTACGCTACCTCCTTTTGGCGCTATGTATGTAAATTTAGCTGGTGAATCGCTATAAGATCGTCCGTATAACACAAAGAAGCCTAGTTCTTCCACAATTTGCACTAATAGACTACCCCTTTTATCCTCTTTTTGGTCTAATGATCTCCTTTTAGAATCAAGAAAAGAATTTTCAAAAATTTCCTCATCCAAATTATTTAAATTTGATATTCTAGAATTGAAAATCACCCCCGAGAATAATGTTGTGACTTCCATAATATGAAATAATATCATCCAATAAAGTTTTAAATAAATCTAAGTTAAGAATACCATCAATATCAGGTTTAGAGTAAATTATTCCAATAATAAATTGGCGGCAATTTATTTTAAGTGAAATAAATAACCAGTGAGCAGATTTAATGCCTCAAATAATTTTCTTGAATCTTAGTATATCAACTACATATAAAATGAGCTACAAGTTTTACTTTAAACTTTTCTCTGGGAAAATGCATTTAAGGGCACTTTGGGGGGGGGAAGGGTGGGGTTAGGTTTTCCTCTAAAGTACTATTCCACAATTCTGTCACTTAAATAATATTAATTAGAATTAAATATGTTGTTGTAATTCCGAGTTTGAAAAAAAAATCGGATATCCGAAAGTGCGATTTTACTAAGAAATATTTTTCAGTTTTCCCCTATTTCATCTAAAACTACTCCCAATTATTTTCTTTATATTTGTTATGTGAACTACTCATATAAAAAGCTACAACTTTTATTTAAGCCATTTATTAAAGTCATTTAAGTAAGGGGGATTTTAGGGGAGGGATGAGATTATTATTATGACTTCCATATTTTGATTTAATAAATAGCATTAGTGCCGCCACTAGCTCTGCCACAAGAATAAACTTTAACCGCATCACCCGTAAACAAAGTATATTTACTTAGAAAGCTTGGTTTCATAAAAATTTATTATTATAATCCCAAGTTTCACATAAACAAATAATATCATTCTCTATTAAAATATTAATTTCTTCTAAATTTAATTTAAATAAAGAATTAATCCTGTTAACATTCCAATAAGCAATATTTAAGTTTTTATTATCCTGAAAATGAAAACCACAGTTATGCAAATTACCTAAATTAATAGTAGAGATTTTTTTTTTCTTAGAATCCTTTATTTCTGAGGAGGTTCCCGGTTGCCTGGTTTTGAAAATGGCTCTAACGTCCCGTGACGCCCATTAAATTTCCTCTTCTTACTTTCTTTGGTAGAAATTTCAGATTTTGAAGATACAGCAGAGTCGAGGTCACCACAATATGTAGCATCATCATCAGTTGTTATATTATTAGTCGCTTCTCTGAACCGTCCATCCAATTCAGCCAAATTTTTAATTGTTAAGATTGCTTCATTTCCCCAAAGATATATATTTTAACGAAATTATTGTTGAACCACACAAACTTAATTTTTGGTTGGTTTTGACAAGTTTTTGCTGCCTTGAAAATTCAAGCATTAAATGGGGACATAAGTTGATTAATAAAAATTAGCCTAAACATCAGTGTGCACAAATAAATCGGTTTTAAAATAGTTTTTTTCATTTTTAGGAACTCTCTTTTGTAAAGGTTTGACGTGTATTTAAAAACAATAGGTGGTGGAAAATTAGCATTTTTATTTATACAATTTTTACGAATTAGTCGATAACTATTAGAAGCACAGATAAAACATTCAGTAGATAAACAGGTTCGAGTAAACATGAACAAAAATAGTTTATTTGGTTAATAAGTAGCACAAATTATTACCAAGCACAAAAATTGAAAAAACACATAATTTATTCTTTTTAATAGAAAAATATAAAACCAGCATCTTTTTTTACATATGATTTAAATACTATTTCTCCGTCACTTAACATATGTGGTTTACTCAAACAGATTCTGTGCTTCGGCTCGATTAAATAGGTTCAATTTCACCGGTCACTTGATCCTCCTTCCTCTCTTGAGAAATCTCCGGCAACGATGAGGTAGACATTTCTAGAGGGTATAATCTCTGCATGGGTCTCAAAAGCACATCTTGGGCAGTTTTAACGTTGGCACATCTAAAATTCCAATCTGTTTTCGTCCAATTTCCTTGGACCCTTAAAGTTCTAGGGCAATTAAAATCCCAGTGGCCAATTTTCCTTGAAAGACATAGCCATGGTCGACCCTCCCATCATCTTACTTGCAATAACTGCATAAATGAATACCCTCGAGGAGGGTTTTGTTCTCCTGGTACGAATCTCTTTTGTTCTAGTAAAAGCAATGTACGAATCTCTTTTACTCTGTTTATAAAGGTAGTCTGTTCACCTTCTTTTGTTATACACCAAAGTGCTTCCTTTATAAAATTAGCCCGAATTTGATATCGTCCCTCTATATTGACCTTTATCAAAGTGGCAGCAGTTTCTATTTTTTCCGTATTTTGAACGTGGTGTTTGACTTTTCTTATATTAGAGGTTGGCGTATCCGCTTTAATATCAAGACTAGTATGGACCAGCTGGACAGCAATTTCACCATCAACCTCCTTCTTTATGAAATTTGATGAGCTTTCCTAATGTACCTTCTGATTTATCATCTTCTTGTTCTCTGTATGACCTTTTCCAAAGACGTAACAAATCATGGGGTAAACAAGATTCAACTAGATGGCATAAAAAATCCGAAAATTGATCTTTGAAACGACCCAGGCTTTCTAGTGATCTAAGATGACTCTGTAAACTGTCATAAAGAGTGGCAATACTCTACTATTTTCCACATTCTCCATAATTAACGCAATTAATTCCCTCACATAAACCTGCATTAACAGTTCAGTCTTCCCAAATCGATCTTGTAGTTGTTCTATCGCTTTAGGGTAATTTTCGGCGGTAGCTAGATAGCCTTTGACTAGGAAATCAGCCTTAGAACCTGGTACCATGCATTATATTAGACAATGAAATTTATCTTCAGGAGGCGGCATGCTCTTATCTAAATGTATTTTCTTAAAATTGCCCCCAAAAACCCAACCAATTTTTTAACTCACCTTCAAATTTTCTTAAATCTATCTTGGGTAAATTATATGACCTTGACACGGCTCTTTCGCCTTCATTACTAAAAAATTTTTCTTTGATTTTTATCATCTACCTTAAATTGTTTCGTTTAATCAATGATCTACTTCTTACCATCAATTCTGTAAATCTGTCATAGTATAAATCAGCCTCTTCATACTCGTCTCCTTAATTTTCGTCTACATTCTCATCTTCAAGCGTTAAGTTCAGAATCTGTTCCTGAACTTGAATAAGTTTATCATTTTTCTCAGTTAGCTGTCCCATATAAATTTCAATTTGGTCAAGATTAATTGGACGGTGCCGGGGAAAAAGGGAACAAGTCAAAATACCCTAGTTTTCAGTAGAGATATAATAAGTGTTTTATTTTATTTAAATAGCAAAACTTGTTCCGTTTTGCACAAGCTCTTTAAACAGGTTTTGTTGTCCCTTTTAATTATTTTTAATTTTTTACCGGATTGAGAAAGGCACAACAGACTTATTTCAAATGAAATCCAAAAATTGAAAAATTGACTTATTCCCTTTTTTCCCAAAACCGTTCAATTAATTTTTCTTCATTATCTAACTCCTTTTGTAATTTTTTAGCTACTCTTGTAAAAGCAGTACGTATAGGCCTTCTTTTTTGTTTTAATTTATCCATTTTATTTATTTATTTTTTTAATTTTAATCAAAAGTCAAAATATGATATTTATTATTTATATTATTAAATTTATTTAATATATAACCCACAATAATAAATAAAGTTTAATGAATGAGAGAAAGTTCCAAACTAGATAGTTAAAATAAATACTATTGATTACAGATTGACTTACAGCACTTTATAATTATTGTCCTGTCACGGTCGCCAGAATGTTAGAAGCACAGATAACATTAATAGAAAAACAGATTCGAGTTAACATGAACAAAAATAGTTTATTTGGTTAATAAGTAGCACAAATTATTACCAAGCACAAAAATTGAAAAAACACATAATTCATTCTTTTTAATACAAAAATATAAAACCAGCCTCCTTTGTTACATATGGTTTAAATACTATTTCCCCGTCAGTTAACAATAACAATCAAAAATTTGATCTTCAATAAATACTAGGTCCATTGGAAGACATATTTTCTCAAAATGTTTAATAATATTCTCCTCTGGGGAAAAGTGAACATTATATATTATTACACCATTATATCTGGTGTATTGACTGCCTTCTTGTACAGATTGATTAATCAACTTAAATTCCTGCTTTAATAGTTTATTCTCTTTTTTGATTCGCTCACTTTCTAATTGTAGGTATCTAATTTTAAGTTAATATTAAGAAGATCTGTTTTAACAGATCGCAAATCATCATTTACAGATTCAATCCTATTAAATAGCTTACTAACAAGATCGCTACCCATCTGGCTAATAAAGATCCACTAAAAACGTTCAATTTTATTCTTTTTCTCACATAATATCTCCTTCCAAAATCAAAGCTATTTAAAACTGTTACTAGAAAGTAATTCACTAGGTTTTTACACTTTATAAAAATAGCAGAGTAATCACAAGACATGTGCACTGTACAGAGACACAGAATCAACCTCCAGTTTCAAGAAAATTAGTAAACTGGAAATGTGTTTTTACTGAACAGTTTTGGAAATTGTTCAGTTTTCGCGATTTTCTTTGTAAAAACCCCGATGAATTTCATTAAATTTGGTATACTAACTATAAAATTTGTTAATCATAATTTTTGAAAAGCAACTGGACAAAGGTGTGAATCAAAACACTGGACATAAAGGTGTGAGGATTTCACACCAGATGATTTTTTTTCTCTAAAAAAAGTATAAATTCTTGGATAATATGTAAAATATTTTTGTGTGAAATGAAATATAAAGGCTAAGTATATAGTGGTATTGTTGAGAACAGAGTTCCTCCTCACCTAAACAATAGCATTCACTTCTAAAATTAGATTAAAAGAAAATCCTTTCATACATAAGTATATTATTCATTTATTTACAAATTACAATTATACCAATAGTGGTTTATTTTTAAATTTTTTGATTTATTACAACTTGTATACAGTTCCTTTGCACCAATTTTTTTCCCCAACAGAGACTATTGGCCTAAATCAATGTGATGGTATGATAATCTAATAAATATTAAAAGTATTTTGATATTCTCTTGTATGCATCGTCTCATAATTGTTTTGAAAAATTATTATGATAATGCAAAGTGTGGGATATATAAACAGATATTAAAATTTATCAACATTCTTAGGATTTCCTTATGAAACTTGATTACAATTTGAGAGGACCCATATTAATTTTTTACTTGGAATATAAATTACTAATAGTTTTTTTTTTCAAAGAATTTAATCATTAAATTATCTTTTTGGAACTATGATAAATAAACTATCTTAATGACTCAACTCAGCAAAAGAATAAAATGTTATTTATCTCTCTGCAAAGAATTATTTAGTAATTATAAACATCACTCAATTGATTTTTTTAATATATATGAGATTAATAGTTTATTTAATATGTTGATGAATTTATTATAGATAAAATAAAGTTCTGAAATAAATATACTTTTATTTTTCCATCGGTATAATTAAGTTTGTTCCCTTTTTCTTGTGACATTTCTCTGAAACATTATAATTCGTTTTGTACAGTACCTAACTTGAAAAAATAAAAGTAATATTTATTACATTATAGAGTCCATGAAAATGATTCTATAATACAAAGATATCTGTCATCTGTCAGTTATTAGTAACTATTGGTAATCATAATAGTGCGGAAACGATTGCGGTTATCAACATTTTTACAAAAAGCCAAGTGATTGTGAAGTTTCCTTTTACTCTTAAATATTTATGGAAGGAATCGCCAGAGATATATATGTTGGAACCATCTTTTCACCTTATAAAAATTACTATTGAAAAAGATGGAATAAGTTCCTTATTTTAACTTTTGTTTTCAATCCACAATAATTTCAAATATGGTTAATTCTATTAAACTTTTATGTGAATCCTACTTTTATAATCACGAAAGCATATAACAAAAAAATTGTAATTCTGGTAAATCTGGAAGAAATTAGAAGCCAAAGGTAGTTAATAATGTCAATATGTTGTTTTTTTCCAGCCCTCAAAAACAAAATAACTGGTTAATGAAAAAGCAGATCCAGCATTTTTTCAAGACTATCAAATATACGTTAAATTTAAATCACAGGCTTCTGGAAATATATTTTTTTGAATGTTAAAGATAAAATAAGATATTTTTTCTTATAATATTTGCTCAAATATTGCCATTTTTTTAGGGATTCCAAAATTCCTTTCCTTTTTCTCAAACTGTCCATAGTGTTTTTACAATGAACCACGTTATGGCAATTAAAAATTGCCAAAGTCTAATAATAAGAATTGTCAGATTTATCTCTTTTGAGTTCAAAATTTAAAAAATTTAGGATTCATAGGAGATAGTTCAAAATATGATAGATTAATTGTCAAGGAAAGGAACTGACCTAAATCTCTTAGATTATGGTGATCTTTTGTTTTGGTTAAAAGATTTATTTTAAGAAAGTTTATTTTAAAGATGTTTTAGTGATTTCGCCAAACTTTAAAATACTATTTCAGTAGATGATTCTATATTTAAAATTTTTAAACTTTATATAATTAAAATATTTAAACTTTATATAATTAAAATATCATAAACATTTCAAAATAGTATGAAATTATTAATCATAATGGAAATAGGGATTGCAAAGACGATTGTTTCGACTATATATATATACATGGAGGGAGTAACTGTAAACTTATGTACTCGTATATTCACTGCGACTTATAACATCTATTTTGGCTCTTTCGTTGACTATCAATGTCTATCTCAACTATCAACGTTTGTATGCAGTATTATATAACGTAAAGCTATGTGCAGATAGAGATGATGGCAATGCTGGTGAGTTAGAGAGTGCCTGTGTTAACACAGAACTAATTTAGTTGCATACACATATATGGTCGGTTAATGTTAATATGGTGAAACAGTGTAAATATTGTTGATGTATCAGGCTGAGTTATCCGCAGAGATGCCAAGTTCTCGGACGAAGTGGCTACTAAATACGAAGCCGTTTTCGGGAGGGAAAAACATGGAAAACTTGAAAAGAAACATTCAGAAAAGTAGCTCTTTCAGTTGATGGATTTTGCCAGAAATATTTGTGATCTGATGGCGATGGTGGTGTCTAAACGGAATACCATCTGCGTTACTTTTTGGTTTTGAAATATTACGTATGTATATATATACGGACTACACATTAAATTAGATTGGCAGAAGTGGAGGGCAGGGCCTCATTCCACTGCGAGGTCTATTGTGGATCGCCTAAGATTATAGCACATCTTTCAGCTTCGCCCTGTTAATCAGGTCTAGCAAAGTTGAAAGTGGCTTTGTCATGAAGCTCGTGGCTTCGGGATTGCATGTCCCCAGTTGGAAAAACCTTGTCCAATCATAAAGGATGTGTACCGGGATTTCCTTCTCTGCCTTGCAGAATCGGTATAACCCGTTGTCTGCAAGTAGTAATTGGTGCATGTGCCTATTCAGCCTGCTATGCCAATGTCAGGAAATCTCTTCGGCTGTGGCTCAGTAGATCCCTGGTAAATTCAGGTAAATATATTTAGCCTGCTTCTGCCTTGGTATTCTTTCCCACCATTTCAGACGCTTGTCTTCTATCCAAACCTTGACAGATCCTAATCAGGCTTCTGAGCAATCCGCAGAAGGGCTCGGGGCCTATAAAGGCATGCTTTGAGTCCTTCCTTGATAGGGCGTCCGCTCTTTCGTTGCCAATGAACGAACCCCGAATGTTCCGGCACCCAGGCAAGTGTCAACTTCAGATACCCACATACAGACCATCGCTAAAAACATTTTATCCGTATTCAGGGGGCCTCCAAACATGTATTTCCGGTAAAAACTCAATTCCAAAAATCTGGCAAGATTGCAATACTTCCTTTTCTAGTGGTAAGAGAAAGTAATAATTCTTTTGAACTGTGTAAAATAAGTTAAGTTAAAATTGTTAAAAAAATATATTCTATTCTTTAACAAATATTTTATTCAAATATTTATTTATTACAAAAAAGGCGACATAATATGTAAGTTAATTTATCTAGGAGATAATATTTATTTAAGATTGTTTCCTTTTGTTCTATATTTGCTTAAAATACAAAACACACATTTTATATAGATGTGACCAATAACCAAGGTTAAGTAACATGCAACAAATATAGAAAACGAAGTCTGCCTACATACCCAGTTCACCACATATAGACAAACAACGTTACACCGTTCAAATTGAGTAATATACAATCATACTGTTCTTGGAAATAATAATTACAACATTTTTATATACTTTTATGATTATTTTCTCGCATTATTTATGATCATTTAAACATAAACAATTATGTTTATCATTTCTTTCGTTGTTTTTTTTTTTTCAATATTAAAAAATTCATTAGAAAAAAAACTTTTGACAACGTTTGTTTTGATTTATTAAGTTAATTTTCGAATTTAATAATACAAATAAATTCCAGAAATTTAGGCTCCGGGGCCTCTGGAACATAATGTAATCACACTCAAGTACTTCCTGCTAAAAGGGTGCTAAACCAACCAGTAATTCCTACCGTCACTAAATTTTCGCTTTATATCTTTATTGTTATGTCTATGGATCTTGTACGCCGATTGTGTATCTACGGCTATGTGTTAGGGCATTTTAATTTAATTGAGCAGCTTCACGTAATGCATGAAGCATCGTGAGGAGCATGAAAAAGTCGTGAGGAGCAGATTTTTGTTTTTTTTGTAGAGGACAACTTCTGGTCGACATATTCTTTTCTAACTTATCCTTTTTATAGCCAAGATTCGCTTCTTAAAACCACCTTTGTTCTTTGTTTTGTACTCTCTTAGATCTTTTACGATTATCAAGTTTGAAAATAAAATAAAATTGTCATTTATAAATTATATTAAAATAAAAAGTAACTTGGAGAATTGCTTCTACTTAAGAGAAAGTATATTACCGTATAATTTTTTTGAACGGGGTGCCCTTAAAAGGTTAGCTTATTTTTCACAAACTACTTAACAAGGCCGTAATTTCTTGTATAATTAATCTCTCTCCATAAAAAAAGAAAAACAATGATTGACCCAGTTGTCGTTTAATCAACAATCTGGCCATATTTTTTGTTTTGTTTTAGTAACAATTCTAAAATGTAAACGTCTTGAGACATTGATTTAGGTAAAGAATGACAGGCAGTATACATATCACGTTTTCAAATGGATACAATGTTTACAGCACATAAGAATAAACTAAGTGTTTTTGGAACAAGACAAACATATAATACTTGAAATATCCTTTTCAAAATAGGCATTTCTCAGGGTCATTTTCATGTAACATTTAGTTATATTCAGTAATTCTTACACTCCTTAAATTTTATATTGTGATTGTATAAAACTAATGAAATATTTCTGTTTATTTATACAGCAACATCTTCTAAATAAAAATACATAACAGCAGAATAACTATTTTAATTTTTTTCAGTAGTTGGAAAGTAATACAACTTTCATTGTACTGTACACTTACATCAAATTAAAAGCAGATAATATGTCCATTGTTGACGAATAAATTGATTAACAGAAGAAAAAATCTGGTGTGATATACTCACACAACTTTCTCTTACTCTAGTTTTCAAAATTGTGATTGACAAATTTTATAGTCGGTATACCAAATTTAATGAAATTCGTCGCTGTTTTTATAAAGAAAATAGCAAAAATTGAATAAACTATTCAATAAAAACACACTTTCGGTTTACTAATTTTCTTGAAACACTCGGAATATTGGCAATCTATTTATTTCTAATTAATTTCTTTTGGATGGTTAGAATTGTAGAATCAACTATGATAGCATTTTACAGAAAAACATAATACCCACCACTCCCTCAAGAGCCCCCTTAAATGAGACTTTACCAGAAAAAATGTTACAAATAAAAGTTGTAGCTCTTTATATTTGTGGTAAACGTAACAAGTTTAAAGAAAATAGTTGGGAGCCGTTTTAGAGGAAATAGCGGAAAACTAAAGAATGGAAACTGAAATAGCACTTTAGAGGAAAACCTAACCCCATTCCCGCAAAAGTGCCAATTTGAAGAAATGTTTCAAATACTCGTAAAAGTTGTAGCTGATTGTATGTCTAGTTGATATACCATGATTCAAGAAAATCGTTAAAACCATTTTCGTGAAAATCGCAAAAAAGTCAAAAAGCCATTCAGTAAAGTGGTACTTCCGGTTGAGGAATTTTGACAGAAAACCTAATGTCGGATCCCATGGTGCATTCAACTTTCTGCGATTTCCGTTTTTCATCTATCCTGTTCACATACATTTACACACACACCATTTTCTAAAAACCACTTTTTTGGACTCAGGGGACCTCAAAACGTATATTCCAGTGAAAACTCGATACCGAAAATTTGACATGTTTACAATACTTCCTCTTACTAGGAGTGAGAGAAAGTAATAAAAATAAACAAAAACAAATTCATTTTGTTTACACAATTGGAAACTGCTTTTTTGATCGCTTAACGAAATCAATATTCATCTTTCAATATCAGTACTCATTTAGTCAACGCACTTGGCAGTTTTTTACTTTCTCTTACTTCCAGTTCGAGGAAGTATTGTCAGCACGTCAAATTTTCGATATTGAAATATAAGGTGCCCTGAATCAAAAAAAGTGGTTTTTAGAAAATGGTCTATGTGTTCGTGTGTGTGTGTGTGGGTCTGTTTTTTTTGTTTTTTTTAACCATCATGCTCCACTCATTTGAGCACTATATGAAATTTACAAAATATTAATACATGTATGAAATGCACATTACAGCTTATATTTAAACTAAAATACATATTTATGCGGACAAAATTACATATTATGAACATGGCTGTTACATGAAAACATTTACAATTATTTACACTCATGTAAAAATAGTACAAAATATTAAAGTGCGGATATTCGACAACACAAATTAATGAAGGAAATTCACATTAATTAACTTGATTTATAACAATAACTATTATAGATACAATATTAACTTCTCTTTTTTATTTGTTTATTATTTTATTTTTATTGTTATAACCATTATTTTCTTTTAATATTTATATATATATATATTTATTTTGTTTTTTATTTATTTATATAGATTATGATTTTTTATTTATTAGTATTTTTTTTATATATATTAAATTTTATTATTTCTATATTTATTATTATTTATTTTTTTTCTATACTTATTTTTTATATTTATTTATTATTATTATTACTTCAATTATTCAAGAAAGAATATTACTATTGTATATGAATGTTATTACTCTTTTGATATAATTATTGAAGTGCGCAAAGAATCTTGACTGAAGCAATGTAGATTTCTGGGGAGGGCAACACTCGCCCTGAGTCACCACCTGCTGCATGAGTAACAGTCTCGCCGGCTGCAAGCATTCGCATTCCCACAAGAGATGGTCGACTGTCTGAACCGAAGAAGAATCACATGTACAAAATGCAGTTTCGGTTATGTTAAGTCTGTTCTGATAATGTGACATTGTCCCATGTCCAGAAAGAAGTTGAGTAAACCCATAGCCAATGACGAAGTGGTGCATTTGGAGTTGCTGCCAAGCTTCCATGCTGCGTTGATGAGCCCAATGTTCCAGTGCCGATTTGGGGTACTTGTTGTGAGCAATTGCCAAACCAGAATCCTTTGACGCTGCTTTTGCCATTTGGTCAGCAATCTCCACTCGTGACTCGTGCCCGTCAATACCCACGTGGGCCTTCACCCATGAGAATAAAATTGTGCATCTATTCTGCAGTCTACAAAGCCTCTTCCTTATCATATGATTACAGGGTAGTGGATATCGTTATTCTGGAAAGAGTCTGTATAGATTCTAATTTTTTCTCTCAAAAACAATTACATTCAACCCAATTCAAAGCTTTGACTATGCTAATTGCTCAGCCTGATTGTTTGAGCAATATGCTCCGAAACGGTACTTTTCGCGAACCACCACCTGATCCAATCTTATGACGACGTATACGCATCCAACAAAGTTATCTTCTTTGCTTCCATCTGTAAAAATGTCAGCGGGAACAGTCTCTGCACTCTTTCAAGTTTCTGCCTATTCTTCTTATGATTCAATGCCAATTGCCAAATGGGAGCAACATAAGTTATTAAGGGGGGAAATGCGCCCTTGTAGATGACCCTCAATGCCTTACTACCAAGTCCCGTGCACCTTGGCAGCTCTTGACTGCAGATTAACGAACTGCAAACTTCTGTCACAGACGTGCTGCAAATGCTGGTCCCAACACAACTTCTTATCAAATATAACTCCCAGATACTTCAGCTGGTCCACCAATTCCAGTTGTACATCGTTCAGATACACTGTCACATTTCCAATGTACCTCTTCTGGACATGTGCAACACCTTGGATTTGTTTCTGTTGAAGTTGATTTTATTAGCTGAAGCCCAACTTTGTACTGAAGCTATTTGCGTCAACACTAAGCTCCAAGCCCGATCTTCTAGCAACCAGTATTAGCAAGTCGTCAGCGAATGCTATAATTTCACAACGACCAGGAAGCTAAAGACGAAGGAGATCGTCGTTCATTACGACCTAGAATCATGGGCCCATAACATGACCCTTGTGGAGGACATCCTTTACTTACAGTGGCTTCTTTTAACAATGAGTTAAGGTTAAGGCTTGCCGAACGTCCATGAAAATAACTTTTTGAAAGTTGAAACAAATTCTTAGGGCATTGTCTGTCTTTTAAACCTTTTAGGATAGCCGGCTTCCAAGCAGCATCAAAAGCCCCCTGAACGTCTAGCGAAATAAGCAATGCGTCCCACTTTATTTCAAAATAACTAGTTATAAATTCCTTAGCATCTTTCACAGCACCAATAGTTGACATTTGTGGGCTGAATCCGTGCTGTTTACCTGAAAGTAGGTGATTCGAATTTATATGATGCATGATCCTGTCCATCATTAGCTTTTCTAACACCTTGTTTGCCACAGGCAGCAAACTAATGGGCCGGAACTTAGATGGGTCCTCCGTTTCACTTTTGCCAGTTTTTGTCAGAATCACTATGCGGGACTTTTTCCAACACATTGGGAAAATACCGCGAGCCAAGCACTCAGCATAAAGGCTAGTAGTAGCTGCAGGGTATTGTTTGTACACTCTATTCAAAATTTCGCTTGTGAAGCCATCCATTCATTTCGCCAGTTATATTCACATTGAAGAACAGCAAGAGGAGTGCCCTTAAATGAATTTTCCCAGAGAAATGTTATAAATAAAAGTTGTAGATCTTTGTATGTATAGTATGTATAAGAAGTTTCAAAAAAATCGTCGGAGCCATTTTTTGAGAAAATCGTGAAAAAATCATTTAGTAAAGTAAACTCACTTCCAGTTATCCGATTTTTTCAAACTCGGAATTTCAACAATATATTCAATTCTAATTAACAATATTTAGATGACAGAATTGTCTAATAAACACTGGAATAGCACTTTAGATGAAAACCTAACCGCACCTCTCCCCCATAACTGCCCTTAAATGAATTTTCCCAGAGAAATGTTTCAAATAAAAGTTGTAGTTCTTTGTATGTGTAGTTGATATAATAAGTTTAAAGAAAATTGCCGGAGCCATTTTTGAGAAAAACACAAAAAAGTAACTTGTAAAGTGGTACTTCCGGTTGAGGAATTTTGACAGATAACGCCATGGTAATACCTAAACGGAATATAAAGTTTCAACTTACTACGGTTTTTCGTTTTTGAGCTATGCTGTTTACATACATAGACACCACACACACACACACACACACACACACACACACACACCATTTGCTAAAAACCACTTTTTTGGACGGATATTTCCTGTAAATACTCGATATCGAGAATTTGACACGATTACAATACTTCCTCTTACTAGAAGTAAGAGAAAGTAAAAAGTGAGAGAAAAGAAGACACGGCTAAGCCATCAAAGGCGCCGCGATCGAACATATGTCTTGTTAAAATGTGACTATGACACTCTGTCCCCTCCCCTAGAACACCCCCACTGAAATCAATTTTCTAGAAATAATATTTCAAATAAAAGTTGTTGATTAATTGATATTCCAAATTTAAAGAAAATCGAGAAAAGTCATAAAAAGAATTCTATTGAGTAAAGTGATACTTACGGTCGGACCGATTTTGACCGAAACTTTATTGTCGCATCCTGTGATATCACTTAACGAAATATCAAGTTTCAGTGTTCATTGTTTTTTCCGCTTTTGTATTATGCTGACCACATACACACATACACACACACACATTGAGGCCATTTGTACAACCATTTTTTCGGATGACTCAGGGAACCTGTTTATAATTTCGGAGAAAAATCAATTTTGAAAACTCGATCGCAGTACTTACTACCTCTTGCAGCAAGTACTAAGGGTAAGTAAAAATCTTAAAAGTAGATATTTATACATATCTAATTCATTCATTAAAACTATTAGAATATGCAATATACATATGCAATCACATATGTTCTTTTATGATTGAATTTTTGGTAACTTTATTTTGTAGTGTATTATGTAATCAAATGTAAGATTATTTTTGTATATTTTGTAGAATTTAAACTTGTAATATTTATGCATTTAATTTAATTTAAGGAATCAAGATACTATAGAAAAGTTAAGTGTGCAATTAAAAGAACTGTTGAATATGAATTTGTTATCAGTTTTTTATTAATTAATACATAAAAGTAGAAGAAATAAATCGAATGAACGCGTATACTCCATTTGAATATTTTACGGTTTATCAAAAACCATTTGACATATGTGTTTTATTTCGTTGGAAACAAGTGTAAGGTATTCAAGTTAGAATTTTAGGTACAAAATTATTCACAAAAAAAAAAAAAATCAAAATGTAAATAGGAAGTGGTCGTCTACATCCATGAATTCTGAAATTAATTTCAGAATAAATCTAGGATTGTAGCAGAATGAGCAATGAATCCCGAAAGATATCTCACGGCTATTGCCCTAAATGCAATGGTATTCTGCAACCCAGTGTTAGGTGTAAAATGTGTAAGAGAAAATTTCATAAAACTTGTGCAGTTCCTAGGAGGACAATGTGCTGTACAAGGTGGTTATGTAATGATTGCTTAAGTCCCAAATTTATAGAAAAAAAACCACCTGAAGTCAGAATTAAGGAAGAACCACCACCATTACCCACTGTACAGATTAAGGAACCAGAAGTTATGAAGTGTCCAGACTTATCGCTTCAACTGGATGGAATATTAAATCAAATAGGTAAGCTGAGAATGGAAATGGATGATTTGCAAAATGAAAGTCTGAAATTGAAAGAAGACCATAAAACATTGAGGACGGCTGTTTCTCTAGTATGTAACAAGCCCTGTATGTCAAATTGTACTGGTATATGCTCTAAGAGAGAAAGACTATCATGTTATTCTCCATTAAACAATCATCACGAAGGAAATCAAATGAGATACAAACAACGAGACAAAGACAATAATAATAATAATATCTATAGTGCATATAATAATTGTAATTGTAAATGATATTGTCTATTGATATGTCGTTTACAGGATACAAAACGTAAATTGCAAATATAAAACTATTATTACATAATCACCATGTATATATGATATTTATAATATTGCAAATATAATAACCAAATTTATATTTTGTCATTATTTTAATTAATACTTTTCTAATAAATACTTGAACTAGATGGAATAATAAATCAAACAGGTAAGTTGAGGACTGAAGTGGGTTAATTGCAAAATGAAAGTCTAAAATTGAAAGAAGACCGTAAAACATTGGGGAAGCTGTTTCAAACATATAACATAATTTAAGCCATAAGTATCGCCATATAAAATAAAGATCACTTTAACCATCGGTCTTCTTACTTCAGTTAGCCTTTGTCTAAAGTGCACTGATTTAATATGTAAAAAAACGATAAATGATCAAGCAGATTCAAGATCATTTCCAAAATGCTTCGGTCCATATTCATGATTGAAAGTTCGGAAATAATTGTCATGGCTTGATGAGTGGCACCTTTTTACAGTTTCCTTATTTATATGCTATATATATCCCCATATATGGCGCAACAGCCCATGAAGGGCCAAGGCTTGCCAGTCGGCGATTTGAATAGGGGGGCGTATGGTAAGCACGCCGCAGTTCCCACGCCGTTTAGTTCCGGCGTTTGCTATCTAGGACGCTACTAACTTTAGCTTCCCACTTTTTATCACGATGCTGGGTCAACACCGACTTTGCCCTGACGGGAATCGAAATATGCTATATATAGATGAAGTATTTAAATAATCTCCAGACCAAATACTCGTACTTTATCGGTAAGTTTCCCAGTCAGAAGCCCACGCAATTGGAAGTTATATGTCCAGATTAACCTCGATAAGAAATATCGCAATCCTATCCACCGGGCTATCGTTAAAACACTGAGTACACGTGTTATCAGTTCTAAATTGGTCTGGGGATGTCTCGGCAAAACTAAATGACCTAGGCAGGAGTAATAGAGTTACCCTGTTTCGGGTACCAGGGAATTGTTAGCGTTGAGGGAAATGAAATGGCCGATACCCCGGCAAGGATAGGCCTGCATGTCCCTTTCTGCAGCCCGAACTCTTCTGTGAATAAGCGACCATTCTCTTAGGGATGAACTCAAGAAGGAAGAGAAAGTGAAGAGAGCACAGCTCCGGAAAATCCTCCAAGGAATGAGGCAAGGTAATTTCTGCTTAGGCAGTTATAACCAGAAAATATCTGAAGCATCAGTTTAAGTAAAAATAGGCTTCGCAGTTTACGGGTTTTCTCTCGGAGCATTGTAAACTCAGGGGATAACCGAAGAAGTTGGGCCAAGAACAAGATAACACCTGTAGATTCTGTGGGGAGGTAGAGGAAACACCAATACACCTAATAACGGACTGCGAGGCTATCATCCAGAGAAGTTACCAGGCGGGGGAGGAAGGTATACCCTCCTTAGAACCTTCCCAGATTCTGAGGGTCCTTAGAGTTCTCAATCTGCAAGGGTAGCCTCACCTTTGGCATAGCGGGGTGGCACACTAGACCTCTTTGGTCGCAGTGCTTTGTACCTAATAGTAAAATTCACTTTACCCACCAGTATCCTTTATCCAAAATACATCTACATTATATGTTATAAAAAAGGATAAATGATCAAGTAGATTGAAGATCATTTCCAAAATCCTTTTACCTTGCTCTAGTCCATATTAATGATTAGAATTTCGGAAATTATTGTTATCGGCCGGATGACTGGCCTTTTAGAACTCCAAAAAACTCCAGAAATGAAGCGAACGTTACTCCTTAGTAACTTATAACTAGATTCATTGATTTCTTATGGTAATTAACATGAGTAATACATCAAAGTAAGTCAGCCAATTGCTTGTTATAATAATAGTTGGCCAGAAAAAGATCTGAAATACTTTAATTTATACTATAAATTAATATGAGTAATTTTAGCATACTACGTTTGATATTCGCTTCCGCCCTCAAGTCTGTTCAGTTGGATTTTTACAATTGGTAGAATTCTAGAATGAATCTTATGTACTCATAAAAGTGGAAAAATTGCCCGATGAATACATTTAAGAATAAAAGGTTACATATGAATGTAATAATGTTTTTATTTATATAAACGGGCATCTGCGGCCTTTATCAATTAAGTTCTTGAACATCTGGTATTTTATCAGTCGTAGCATGCACATTCCTTTTATTTCTGACCGGTTTCGGATTTTTATCCAACGTCAGAGCAACTTTAGTAAGTTTGTGGTTTTGGCACATACATAAACATACCAACAAGTGACGAGTATCCCAGAAACATTGCGTTGAAGTAAACTTTCTACACAAACTTAATAAATTTGCTGTGACGATGGATGAAAATCTGAAACCGGTCAGAAATAATAGAAATATGCATGATAAAATAACAGATCTTATCCAGCTTTGTGGACCCATCCACGTATTCAACAAGATCATGTACCATAATAAATAGCCAAATATATACAAATGTCAAAGCAAATATCTAAGTTTAAAAAAAAAACATTTACTTTCTGGGTTGTGTGGAGTGCATCTGGTTGGATCTCTTACTGGAAATTGTGGTTTAAGGAGACAACTCTACGTAATGGGGCTCATGCCGGATCCAATTTGTAGAGTCTGTGAGACAGAGGAGGAAACACCCTCTTCATCTTATGACTGATTGCCTGGGTTGTGGGGAAATTAGGTTCAGGACATTTGGTCAGAGCAGGGTGTCTGTGGAAGAGCTTAGGCTATTTCTCCTTAAGACTATCGTCCGATTTGTTCGGATTGCGGTGAATCTTAGATGGATTAGACCCGGGTCTGGATATTTGTTCTAGACCCGGTTTGTTGTTGTTTTTCTTGGGGTTTTGGATAGCGTAGGGTTTGGTCCCTCCCCACAGACAAATAATAATAATAAAAATTACTATTTACTTGTAGATTACCTTCATGAATTTACATAACGTATATCATACATTCTAATAACTGAATAATAACAATCAAATTTATGCATCAAATAAAGGAAATTATTATTTATTATATATCTCAAAATTCAACAAGAAACATACAAAAGGAAAACATTATTTAAACTTAGTATCCACTATAGTCTGTTTTTTTTTTTTTTTTCAAGGTGGTAAAATCATGTATTATACAAAGGTGGTAATTTGGAGAAATGCGTGACGCTACTGTTCCCCCAGAAGCTCCCAAAAAATAAATTTTTATAGGAAAATCTATCAAATAAAAGTGATAGTTATTTATGTGTGTAGTTTGGTATACTAAGTTTAACGAAAATCGTTGGAGCCGTTTTCGAGAAAATCATGATTAAACTATTCAGTAAAGCTGCACTTCCGATTCATGGATTTTACTCGAAATCTTTTTGTTTGATGCAGTGGTAGTACCTAAACGGCATACCAAGCTCTCTGGGTTTTCTGCAACTTTTAGTTTTTGAGATATTCTGTTAAACACACACGCACGTACGCACATATTTCTTTCGTATTCGGAGGGCCCTAAAACATTTATTCCCGATGAAAATTCAATTTCAAAAATCTAGCATGATCGGCGGAATACTTACCTTGTATCTTTGTGTTGCAGCGGTCCTGGTTGCATGCTTGTGTGGTTTCAGACGTTTATTCTCCGTAAGAGTTTGATCTGGCTTCCAATGGACACTGGATACGAACGGATAGTTCTCTGTTAGTTAGTGTATCAAATTTAATGAAATCTGTCGGTGTTTTTATGGAAAAAAAAAAAACAAAAAACTGTTCAGTAAAAACGCACGTAGGATCAACCGATTTACTCAACCGTAGGAAACGAAATTTCGTCCACATAATCGTTGTAACCATTTTCTAGAGAAACAATTCAATTAAGTGATACTTCCGGTTGAAGAATTTTGACAGATAAGTTACTGTCGAATCTCATGGAAATACCTAAACGGGATGTCAAGTTTGAACTTTCTGGCGATATTTTTTTAAGCTATGCTGTTCACACACACACACACACACACACACACACACACACACACACACACACACACCATTTTCTAAAAATCCATTTTTTCTCCTACTAATAAAAGTAGGAACATTGTTTACATATTCGCTAATCCAATTTTGGTGTTAAACTTATGATATGGCTTTAGTCATTTATATGGAATCAAGCATCCATTAAACAGTCGTGCGAATTGTTGGTTCCAAGCGACAGTACAACCCTTCAACAACCATTAAACAGTCGCAAAGATATGGTCCGCGTGAGTTTAACCCCTTTATTGTACGTGCTATAGAGGCATCTGATATTTTTGCATAAAGACAAATTATTTCTAAGTTCCCATAAATTTCGCTGATTTTGAAAAGAATCTTGCACAGAATCAAAACTGAAATGTTTATTTAAAAAAAAAAATAAAATAATACTTAGAATAAAGCAAGTCTGTGCTCTGTCAAGTCTGTGTTGTCACACTGTCTGAAAAACGCATCGTGAAGATGGGCGAACGCCCGAAACCGGTCGATGACCACAAAATGAAGCAGGCTACCACGGAAAATGTCTCTGATAATAATAATTCATATGGGTAGTGGAACATTACGTTATACAGATGGTGCTTCTAGATTGGAAGCTTAATGTCACAGCTTCTCAATTCTAAAATCAATTTGAGCCATTCAAGAAGATGCAAAACGGATTTTGTGATTATAAATAAATCTATCAAGTGGTATTAATGGTTCCTTCGGGCAAGCTGATTGAAATTGCACACATATCCCTCTCAGTTTCGGATTCTCAGTGTATTCTTCAATGTTCTATTCATCTCTGGCCAATGTCTCGCTTTTGCTTTTGTCTTTTCAATTCCTGTATGTCCGCCATGAAGATATTCTAGGATTTCTTTTGAAGTTCCCTTGGTATCTCCACTTTATCTTGACGAAAGATTCGGACAAACGATCTCGTCTTTCAGCTTATAAATCTACCCAGCAATGAACCTTTTTTTACGGAGCCCAAAGCTGTATAACCAACCAAGCATAAAGCGATCTATTACTTTCTTCAGAATGTCATCTTGCAGTGGGACTTTCTGAATCTTCCTTAACCTTTTTACTGCTACTTCTAAGTTACTTTCTTCTTGACCCAGGGTCACTTCATGAACAGTTTCTAGGTACTCGTTTTCCTTTCCACTTCGTAGAACTAGACAGGATAATGGATTTACTAATATATTATTTTTTTCACCAATAAAAATCACCTAAAATCATATTTTAAAATAGCAAGCATAATTATTCTCTGTAGTGTGGCCGTTGTCCAATGGATATCTATCATGAAGAGAGATATCCTGTTACCAATGTTTTTGATCTGTAAACGTTTTGTCTTTGGTGCCATATATACGACGAGTATAGGATGAAAGCTCTTAAAGGCAAACAGTACAGCAAACAACTCCTTCTCTATTTGAGCAAATCTCTTCTCAGTTTTACCTAAACTCCTCGATCCGAACGCAATTGGATGATTATTTTGAATTAGAATGCCATCTATCCTTCTAAACGAACATCGACGTATATATAGATGTTTCCTGTTTGATATCAAATAGTTTGAGAACAGTATCTTCTGAAATGGCCGGTTACAGTTTCCCAATGCCTCTTTAAGTTATGTGCCCTACGAGATACTCTTTTTTTATCAACTGCCTTAGTGGAGCAAGTTAAGCTCTTTTGAAGTTGGTCTTGGACATAACATTGATTTGGGCACCCTTATCAATCTTAACTTGTATAATTTGATCATTAATACTAACGTATTCCAGCCAGTTGGATGTACCATATCCAACTTCGGTACGCTCATCTGTGATTTTCAATATCTCGATTCTGTCGCTTCTACCTCCAGACACAGTTCATCGGCTTTTTCGAGCGTGAGATTTTTAGTTCTTAATAGTTTCTCTTTAATCCTACGATTATTGATGCCGAAAACAATAGCATCCCCTATCATATTTTCTTTTTCAGAGAAGTTACATTTTGCTACCTGCATCTTCAAAGTTGAACAGAAATCCTTAAATGTTTGCCCTTCCTATTTTTTTTTATTCTGTAAATCAAAAAACGCTCAGAAATCTCATTTTAATGGTCAAAGAAAATTGTATCATTAAATTTTATGACTTAATCTAAAGTTTCCTTTAGGGGGGGGCTATTTCGATATATATTTAATACGTCCTTACCAATATGTTTGAAAAACAGTGCTACCTTTACTTTTTCTGAAGCTTTTTCACAAGCAGTAAGATAAAAAATAAAAAATCTTGTTTATACATTCTGATAAACTAATTTTATTCATGGGCTGGACCTCGTACCGACTGCGCCATGTTTAATTGCTTGTTTATTGTTTAAGACAAACTTAATAATCTCTGTTTTAGTTAATATATTTCACCCATGGAACACACTAGAATCCACAATTAATGACATGTGATATATATCAAAATAATATTT
Organism: Triatoma infestans; assembly: GCA_011037195.1. Lineage (NCBI taxonomy): Eukaryota > Metazoa > Arthropoda > Insecta > Hemiptera > Reduviidae > Triatoma > Triatoma infestans. Next base: position 25,665 of record JAAEAF010005745.1, on the reverse strand, counting down.
AATAGCACATATGTAAAATATAAATACCTATGCCCGTAACAGAAACCGCGACACTAGTTTGTTGACTCTAATGCTAAAGCAATTATTACTTCTATGGGCAAAACGTCGGTTTATTACAAACCAGAGTTGTGGTCCCAACCCTAAGAACTAAGTGACTTGCATGACAATGGCGGTGGAAGCCTGAAAGACTATACAATTTCGATGATGCTTTAAAATAAACTAGTACGTTGTACGATAATATGTGGATAGGTTCATAATGCTAGATAATATCAGAGATTTTATTCATCATAGCATGGTTCTTTTCTATAATTCTAAGCGGTTTCGGAATTTTCTCCGTCAGAGAGTCTGTTTTATTACGTTCGCATAAAGACGTAGACTTATAAAGTTTCTGCCATCTGTACTTAAAAAGTATCTACCTTATACTTGTGAGCTTGATCACTAGTGTATAACTTTCTAAGTGGGAATCAATGCCCTTCTACACAAACTTAACAAGATTTTCCTGCGAGAATCCGAAACTGGTAAGAATTAAATAAAAGAAGTATGCTTTGATGGAAAAAAATCTTAGAGAATTGAGAATTTTGTTTTAGCAAGTTTATTATATTAAATATATCCAAAGTTATAGCAATAAATTTTGTCATGTTAGGCATAGCAACATTTTTATAATGGTAAAGACAAACTTTCTCTCAGATAAGTTAATATTTAAATTGAAAAAAGTGTCAAAGTCTTTTTGATCTATAATATCTTTTGTTTTAATATTTCAACAGTGATGCTTTAAAAATGTTATTTATATGCACATGTTTGTCCCATAAAACTTTAGTGGGCTGCGTAAGTGGGTTTCAAGGCAAGCCGGTAATAAATAGTGCGTTAAAGTTCTATGCAATGTCATTCAGCCAAACCTAAACTGTTTTTTTGCTCTAAGAATTATTAATTTGTTGCCGAATTAGGACTATTTTTTATTATTATTAGTTAATTGGTAGATTTACCATTCTCAGTAATTAAAATAAACAACTACAGTGGCCCATGTAATCTTCATAATTATGAATGATATATGACCTGGATTAGACAGAAGAGATTAAAGATTTTGCTATTGTAGAAATTAAAACCATAGGTTCTTCATTTTTTAAGTAGTTTAAAAATAGTTATATCAAAACTGAAGAAGGTTTGCAGGAGTTATTTGACCCACTAAGTTTGATCTTAAAATTTTGATGAATACTTCGTTTTTCTTTCTACGGCTTCTTGACAATTTATTTTTCACATCATGTTCAAATTTTTATTTATTTATTTATATAATGATGAAAAAAATGATTTTCCAATTCTGAAAAATTATGCACTAGAAAGAAAGGATAGTGGTAGATAAGGAATGGATAAGCATAGAAGGATCGTTGATCTTTCTTCTTATTCTTAACTTACAACTGGTAATGCTTTCTTGCAACGGCTACAAAAATAGAAAAATTTTTCATTCCACCCAACAAATCTTTTGAGAAGAAAATACCAGAGTATAATCAAGGGAAACAAACAGATCATGGTCAATGATCTTCGCTTTTTGACAATAAAGTAGCTGGTTTTCTTATCTTAAGGCTTTAGCTATACCTTCATATGGTATGTAAGTTCTTTTTCGCCTTCAAAACCTTTACTATCAACAACTCTTTTCCAGAATAACAAGGAGATAGCTTTAGAACTTGGATATTCTAGAAATGGCTAGGAAAATGTTCCAGGAATATTTTCAGTTCCACAGGTGATCTAAGGCTAAACCATATAAAGCTACAAAGGTCAATTATTTGGATGAAAACAAGAATGAAATGTTCTTTCACAAAGGAATGTTCCAGAAACGTTTCTTTTTCATGTTCTTTTTGGCAAAAATATCTCAAACATAACAGTTTTTATCCTTCTTTTTTTTTTTTTTTCTAAAAATAATGAGATTTTATTGAAAAATATATTCAGAAGAATTTCAAATCTAAAGACATAAACAAAAATACATTTATGCTTTCGGGAAATAAAGAGCAAATTTAAAATCAGTTTCCTGAATAAAATACAAATCAGCCGGGAATTTTAATTGTTTCTAATTTAGAATATAGAATAAGTTAAATTTGTTTCTAATAATTTAGAATTATTTCTAATTTTTAATCATTCATTGATCCCCTACAACATTTAACAAATTTATCTTCCTATAAATAATTAGAATTATTATTAGTATTATTTTTTTGTATAATGGTAAATGGCATCGACTGCTTTGGTGTTCAGCTATAAAACGATTTTCAAAATTCTTAATGAAGTGACTTGCTTGACAATGGCGGTGGAAGCCTAAGACTATACAATTTCGATGATGCTTTAAAATAAACTAGTACGTTGTACGATAATATGTGGATAGGTTCATAATGCTAGATAATATCAGAGATTTTATTTATCATATCATGGTTCTTTTCTTTAATTCTAAGCAATTTCGGAATTTTCTCCGTCAGAGAGTCTGTTTTATTACGTTCGCATAAAGACATTAAAGTTTCTGCCATCTGGGTTTAAAAAGTACCTACCTTATACTTGTGAGCTTGATCACTAGTGTATACCTTTCTAAGTGGGAATCAATGCCCCTCTACGTACTAGAGGGGTATACAATCGCAGTATTCACGTAGTATCCAAGTAGTTAAACAATCGTACAAGTTACACTGCAGTTTATGCAGATGTAATTGATACGATTTTCTTCAAACCAGTAATTTTAACTAAATGTTTGTCAGTCTTCAGTTTTATATCAATGGGAGAATCTACATTTAATAAAATGATTTTGTTTTTTTTTGTGAGGAAAGCAAACCTCCCTCCCTTCTTTAAATGAACTTACTCAGATATGAGTTACGAACAAACGTGATAGGTCTCTATTTTCATAGTAAGTGCAACAAAGTTAATGAAATTCGTCAATATTCTTATGGATAAAAATCCAGAAAACTAAAGAAACTCAGAATATTGGCAACATATATAATTCTACATAATATTATCTAGATGATACAATTATATAATAAATGAAATAGCAGTTTAGAGGATTCCATAATCAACAAAAGCTCCCTCCCTTGAATGAATTTTTCCAGAAAAAAAAATAAAAGTTGTAGCTATTTGTGACTGATATAATAAGTTTAAAGAAAATCGCAAAAAAAATGAAAAATCTGTTGAGTAAAGGGAAATTTCCATAGACGGAAAATACCACAGACGGAAAAGTTCGAACATTTTCTAGACTCTCGGTAACAAGACGAAGGGAACACCGCCGAATAGCCTAAACTTAATAAATCAATCATTACCCCTTTTTATAGATAATGGTGCAACGGAGGCAAGCACCAGTGCACACGGATTACGCAAAAATGGTCTTTGGAGACAGAGAGCCAAACATCTGGACATATTGCTAAAGGTTCCGGTGTTAAGCATGGCCCAGGATAGCAATTGTCCAATATATATCTTCGAGATCCTATTTCGGGTGTTCTTAGGTTCTTAGGTTCTTAGGGTGGAATGGTCCAAGGGATAGGAAAAAAGCTACCGAACACGACTCTACGGTTCAGTAAAAGACCTTTTTAAAAAAAATTTTATTTACACTGACTTAATTAATGACAGGGGCATATATATATATAATAAAGTGAGATGTGCTGACAAAGTAGAACTGGTTTAGACGAGATAGTGCCGTAACTCCTCCCTCCTCGAGTTCGAAGCTCCTGCGAAGATTAGCATGGAAATATTGGAAGTCCAAGATGCAGGCTTTTTGATGATCGTTCCTTGGTTCTAGTGGTGGTGGCTGCGTCCAAGTTTTTTCTGTAGATTGCTGCTCTCTTATTTTCTTGAGAAGTAGGCAACTCAATAGCTATAACTAATAGAAGTATCATTAAAATAATAATGTTATATATGAGTTGTGTATAACTGCCAAATATTCAAATGGCTCCATTTTTATATTTAATTTGTGTAGGTTTTCAAATGTTATATTTAAATTCCTATGAGTAGGTACCGGCGTATTTGTAATTACAGCTTTAGAGCCTTCATACATAGGGATGATTTTGTTATTTAATATAAGTTCATCATTGCCTATTTTAATTAAGCTTGTATTAGTGAGAAATACTATATCATTATTATTCTTATTACTTATTACAATTTTGTTAGTTCTAAATGCTAGGTAATAGTCTATAAGAAGAGGTACGTATTTAATAAAGGGTGCACTAGATGTATACAATTTGTTTTACAATTTGAAAGCTTAGCATTTGTTATAATTTGATATATACACTGTCATTAACTTTGGTTTTATTTTAACAATAAAATGAGTCTTTAATTTCTTCACATCTGGCTGTAAATAATTCGTTATTAATTTTTAATATTAAGGGAGGATGCACTTGAACTGTCACAATGTGATCATTTTTCTCTATTGGATATGAGAGAAGAAAATATGCTTGGAGAGGATAACTTTATAATGGAATTTTAATGAATTAATAAATATTTTTATTTTTAATTGAACAATGTAATTTACTTAATTGCCAGAATGCTTCAAATTTTGAACTTATGAACGTTACATTATATTTCTTCTGCAAAGATTCGAGGTCTTCGTAGGTTAAGATACTAGAGTGAATGGTATTACTTCTACAAAACTCAATAGAATTCTCCATGTCAATGATTTTGTTTCCTATAATATTAGATAGAAGGAAGGAATAATATTGTTCGTTAATTCAAGCTGGATAGTGCCGGGCTGGAAAGTAATTGTTTTACATTGTTGTTATTTGCTTGGATAACTGAAATGTCGTGATTGAATTTCTCTATTAATATTTTATTTAGTTCCATTCGGTTTTGTCATATTGTTTTCGAGGTGGTGTGAATTGCTTTCAAGGGTTTCTATTACTTATCTTAATGTTCTTTATCATCTACGTCCGAATTGCCGGTTAGTCAGAGATAGCTTTGCCCAGGCCGTTGATAAGGCCGCGTCTTGTTCTGTTTTATGTATTAATAATTAAGTTATTTATCTTGTTTCGCAGATAATCATAGTATTTAAATAGGGATTTTGTTTGGCTTGTCTTGCGAATCTCGTGTGTTGCACTGATAATATTAAAGGCTAATAGTTCCATGTTAAAACATGTACAAAGGTGTAATATTTCTCTATGATAAAAGTTCTAGGAAGTGTGATAGGGACTACTCCCGGTCCATGTCGTTAACTTGTATTGTGCTGACCAGGCTTGCTGCTGTTAGGATGTAAGTTATGTGGGTCACTGCTCTCATTTGTTTTAGTAACGCTGGGAGAGTTATGTTTGTGTATTTTCTAGGTCGTTTTAGTAGATTGGGATGTATTTTAAAAGATTTTCTTTGTACTGTGGCTAATTTGTTTCCCCTGGAATAATTTCCTCTTTTTTATTTGGGTTTGGCTTTTCCGTGCTGCTTATCTCGAATGCATACTTCTCTCTCGGGTATTTCGACATTTTCCTCAGTTTGGTTTAGTTTGTTCGTATGGGTCTCTTTTTCTTTATCAATTTTTTCTTTTATAACGCGATGTATTAGTTCCCTATTATCGTGGTATTCTTGAACTCTTTGTTACAAAATCAAGTCTTCTGCGTAAGTATTAGGCTGTATCCCGAAAGTAATTTCTTCGGTGTCATAGTCAGGTTAGAGCTTATTGAATTGTTATATGCTATTAAAGCTAATTTTAAAGTTCTGTGTATGGGGCAATTTTTTTGCAGTTACAATGTTCATGATTTCTATGAGGGTTGATTGTGCTCGGTTTATCAGTCCGTTAGAGTCTGAGTGATTTGGGGTAGTGAAATGTGTGTCTATGTTGTTATACTTTAAGAAATTTTCCACTAATCCGTTTTTTAATTCCGTACCATTGTCAAATTGGATGATTTTAGGGCAAGGGAATTCGCTGAGATAGTTTTCGAGCGAATTGATGATTTCATTTGCTTGGCGGTCTTGATTAGGTTTTCCTTGAGAAGCAGACCATAATAGTGAAGATTTGCTTTCCATCGTAATGTAGTATATCCCCTTGGAGTTTTTCGAATGGTTTAGAGGGTGTAGGGGTAATTTCGTAAACTTGTCGAATTGGTCTGCGTTCATACTTAATTTCCTTACAGAGGGAACAGTTGTTAATTACTTTCGTTTTGTGACCTAACAATTTTGGCCAGTAGTATCGTTTAGTTATGGTTCTGTACACTTCATGTATACCACAGTGTGCAGTTTTGCCAATATGATAATTTTGAATAATTTCTTCTCGTTCAGAGGAGTCTGTATGTTGGTCTTTTGGTTTAATAGCGTTTGAGTTTAACTGAATGGAATTTTTCTTTTATAATTTTGGATAGGTGATTGAAGTTTTGATCGTATCTCTGTTCGTCTAGGTGTGGTATATGGTACGCCGTAGGTGTAGTTTGGTTGTAAATATTCAATATAGTTTTCCTCTATATCTTTTGGAAGGGGTATCTGGTGTACGAATCTGGTTTTATTAAAAGGTTTTTCAACTAGGATTTTTGATTCTGGACTACCGCGGGTTATTATAATTTGGTATTTCTCTATATTGACGCAACGGAATTTGTCATCTATAATTTTAATTTGGTCGTTAGATGATTCTTGTGGGTGTAGACTTTCTACGTCATTGTCTAACGGGACATTAAAGTGTGTGCTAACTCTTCCACAGCTTCGTAGTCAGTTTCTGGTGTTGGAGCGGAAAGGAACTGGACTATAACGTCATGAGGATTGGGAGAAAGGTTTTCTAAGGCATTTAAGTCGTGTTCCTCAGGTGGATTGCGTGACAAAGCGTCTGCTACAAGGTTGTTCTTCCCTTGTACGTGTTTAACGTCGAAGTCAAAGTCAGCTAGTTGTAATTTCCATCTAATTAATTTGTGACAACACAGACTGAAAAACGCATCCTGAAGATGGGCGAACGCCCGAAACCGGTCCATGACCACAAAATGAAGCAGGCTACCACTGAAAATGTCTCTGATGCTTTCCAGCTCTGCGGAACCAACCACCACAACGACATCCGTATAGTTTGGTCTGTACGATTCATTAGTTTGATTTTGTTTTCTTGTAACGTGATTATAATGATTTTGTTTTTTGCGGTTGGTTAGGCCTCTTAGGTTGTGTTGTATGTAATATAAAAGGACACTATTGTAGATAATAATTCTAACTTCATCTAATGTTTAGGGTCGAAAATCATGATGTGATTACTCAGATTGGGGGGAAACATTTATAATATGGAAAATGATTTTCTTGTCTTCGCGTGTTATCATTTCCTTTAAGGTATCTGCCGATAGTCCGTCTGTCTAGTTTAAGTCTAATGTATATCAGATTGCGCATTTCTTGAATTCGGTTAACAAAATCAATGGGAGATTCTTTGTAATTTAACGTGGTTTGTAATACTTCATCTTTTAATATTTCGTAAGACCTGGGGTCCGCGAAGTTTTCTTTTAATAGGCTTATTAAGGTTAGTAAGTGGTTTACATCGTGAGAAAGGATTACATTTCTAGCCGGCCCTACTAGTCTACTTTTTACTTTTACAAACAATGTAGTATGACTGTAGTCTCTTTCCTCAATGTTCTCTGCGCATACTATCGCATAGGCGTTTTCTATGAGTTCACAAAAAAAAAAGCTAGTTCCGAGGGGTTCCCATCAAAGTAAGCGGCTTCTTTCGAGATTTTATAATTAACCTTGGCCATACCAGGTGCAAGGAGTGTAGCAGGTTTAAGAATAAACTTTTTAACTACTTTAGATGTTAGTGAGCTTGTTGTTTTGTGAGTCCCTCAGCTCGGTTGTTTGGTCTTACACAATGAAGTGAGTCTTGCACGATGAAGTGATGGTGCCGCGAATAAAACTCTGATGTGTAGGCTGAAAATCCTTCTGGGTCAATTGGACACAACGTGAGACAAATGGTCGCACTACTGTGTTAGATAGATAGTACCACAGATAGTAGCCTGGACTATGAATCTGCTTGAGAAATTTGAATATCTTTTTTACAAACAATGATATAAATTATAGGCAGGCAGAATGATAAACCAACGAATTAATCTCGAAGACGCCATTTGTGGGATTTTCTTGGATTCAGAAATAAAGTTTATTTATGTAACTTTATTTCCATATAAACACTTGCGAAATTTTTGTTTACTGAAAATGAATGAAGTTAACTATAGTTTCGTTGAGCCGACGTAAGAGTGGCTGACTCAAAAATTATAAGAGAAACGGCGCCATATATACCATTACTTAAAACTGCACACCTTCCATAGGTGCTTGAATGAGCGGTTAATGAGGCTGGTTTAATTGGATCAAATTAGGCTAATAATGGTTTCAGAAATAGCAAATGCAACATCACAATCTGCAGACCAAACCCAAGGTCCTCTCTTTCTAAGAAGCGCATGAAGTGGTTGCAATATGTATAGCACGTGAGGATAAAATTCCTGTAATCATTGAGCACAGATAAATGATTTAAGCTGGGTTTATATATTTGTGGAGTTGACATAATTTTCTCAATATTGGACTTGAAGAACTTTTACTAATTCTTTAAATCCATTCTTTATATTGCATATACTCATGCTCGTCTCATGTTGTTGTTCCTGATTTGAGTTTTTAACCGCTTCTGCAGTCACATCTCCTTAGTAACTGCAACCTAAAAACCAAGCTCATCCGAACAAGAACATTTCCTCATCCTTCTTTACACCTACCTTCAGCTTTTTCCGCTGTTCATTTAATCTTACTTCCACTAATGTCTCCCCAAAACTTCTGCCATCCCTGACGGTTTGTAAGCGGTTGCCCAACTGCCTCCAGCAAAAATAGTTGATTGTATCAACTCGAGCGCCTGAACCGAAGTACATTGTATGTAATTCCACTTAGATTTCTCTCCTACCTATTTTATCGACAACTGAATGACTATCAGTTAAGGAATCCTCCTCACTCTATTTAGAGGTTGTGTAACCTCTTTGGTTTTATTCTATTCTTTTCATGGTACCCTTAAACCCCCGGACGTAGTGCCCTTCTTTCTCACATTTAACACATTTTACTTTCCGTCACATGGACATTCTGACCATTTATGGTCATTTCTTCCACATTTGCGTCACTTTCCGCTTCTGTTGCCAATGTTTCTCTCATATACATTTCTCTTTTTTCTGAGTAACTTGAACATCTTGTTATTTAAGCTTAAATTTTGTTGATTTTTGAACTTTATATGTTTCTTCTTGTTTTACTTCCCTCTTTACCCTTTACTTGGCTGTAGCTAACTGATAGGTATATCAGAACTAATTTCACTGGTTCTCCAGTAATATCCTAACATGCCGTCTAAGAAATATTTCCTTCCATATTTCAACGGTTATTGGGAGGGAAAATTAAATTTCTTTTTTCTATATGTCGTTGTGTCCAGTGCAGGAAGGTAATGACATGATTTGTTCCCGTATCGAATAGTCAAAAGTATTGTAAAGCTAAAGAAACTTGCTATCCATTATTATGGTGACCCATTACGGGAAATATACTTTACAAGAATGTAAATCGGAAAAACAAGATTGTATTAACTGTATGAAATATAATGAATACTGTTCCATTGAAAAGAAGATTAAAACCGATCACACGGTTTAGCAGATATGTGCCCATCCTCTAACTGAGACGTTAATTGGACTTTGGCGGCCCACCTGACTTTATTTAGCCTCGTAATAAAGGTGGCAAGACTCCAATCTTCCGGGAACGGTCTGCCACCTCCTAGCCTTAAAGTCGATAGTAGCCCGGGAAATGAGTCTCCGTGAGGAGTTCGAAGCTTTCCTTTTCCAGACAGTGAAGGTTCCATCCGTCTTCTTAAAGAATCCCTCTCTACCCGCAGAACCTTCTTTGGGCAACGTCTTGTGAATTTTGGCATAGAAAGGTTCATCCTTGATTTCCTTGTATAATTTCCTTCAAGTGCGTCTCTTGACTTTTCCAATCTCCTTGTCGTACAGCGGTCCAGTTCTGGGTAAGTTTTGCCCGATTGAATTATCTTCTCATATATGAACCTAACCTTTCAAGGTGGTTATTCCACCTGACCGCCTTTCCTCTTTGTAGTCTTGACCTTCCCGGACAGTTCTTTTGGAAGGCCACGGTTATTATCACCTTCTTGACTGTCCGCTAAAGCCTCTCCACCCATCTCCCGTCCGAATTTCCCTTTGCCACCTTGTCCTTGAGGTATTCCACGTATCCTCTCCATTCAGTTTCCCAAGGGTTTCTAAATGATATCTGTAAAAGACGAGGAGTGTTAATGCCACTGAGTGGTCTGAGAACTTAACAGCAAACTGATTACGCTCCGCCAGGAGCGACGGGCGAATCCTCCATCCTCCCGGTTTTCTTGTCTCCTCGTTTTCCTGCCGCGGAGTCTGCGCAAGCACATTTACTATTTAGACTAAAGCCTTATCGGCGGAAGCCCTCCCTCCTTCGTCTGATTTATAGAGACTTATCTTTGGCCCTGGTTGCCAAACCTCAAGCGCCTGATAACCTTCTCCGCCATCCATGGTTACCTGTCCTCATTTATTACATAAGCCATAAATACGACCGGCTTTGAAGCCTCGTAACCCACTAGCTCATTGAGGGCAGCGACGGGGCAACCTCCGTCACTCAGGACGCGTTTGCTTTTAGCGTAAGTAAACAGGGCATTCTCAGACAGGTGTATTTGAGGAAACGCACCTGTTAGTTCGCCATAGAAGCCGCCTTAGTGGCGAGCAGGGATTTGGGATGGCTTTGAGCCTCTGCAGCCCAGGTGTATGCCAGGATAATCGGCCGCGGCAATCGCAACCTTCTCCGAGGACTATGCCTTTCCATAGACTTAAGACCTGACCCTCTTCTTAAGTCGCGACACTTTCAGGGTGCAATCCTCAAATCATATCTTCCATCAGGTCTTATCCGCCTTTTCATGTCGCGCGAAGTTTTCCTTGATGACGGTCCATCTCGCGACTACGACATCAATACCGGAGGTTCCTGATTCGAATCCACCAATGCTGGATCTAGAGGAAAATCTAGAGCACTTTCTATTTAAAAGACTGTACTCTTCTAAAAAAGATTATTCTCTTAAAGAGAGAGCATCCCTCAGTTGGCCTTTGTACAGCTCACAGGCCTGTGATGGGCAGTGTTGCCTGGGGCTAGAGAACACTGCTTGGAGGCCGGCAGCTCTCTGAGAAGGTTCCGATTGAAGGATCTGAAAGAGCTTTCAGGCTGGTCGCATTGCACTATCCCCTAAAAAAAAAATCATGTATAGACCTGCATTTTTTTATGAAACTTTTGCAGAAACTTAATTTTAATTGTTATCTGAGAGCTGGACATCTCGCTTGCCTCATAAAGCCCTTTCTTGTAATAAAGGTTCTCCTACTTAAAGGTAACTTAGTTAAAGACAACTTAGATGGATTAGTTGAAGGAAATTGCATATTAGAACAACGTGAAATGCACTAGAGAATGTCGGTAGGAGTGTATACAAATGTTTATTTCATTCTTTTTTTTAAAAAAAATCTGGTGTGAAACGCTCACACAACTATCTCTTACTGCAGTTTACAAAATTGTTATTGACAAATTTTATAAGCCGTTTTCAAAAAAATCACAAAAAAGTTAAAAAATCATTCGATAACGTGATACTTCCGGTTGGATAATTTTGAAAGATAAGTTACTATCGGATCCCGTGGAAATACCAGAACAGAATATCAAGTTTGAACTTGATATTCCTTTTTGAGCTATGCTGTTCACTTACAGTATATACATACATATACTCACTCTCTCTCTATATATATATATACCATTTTCCCATTTTCTAAACCCCACTTTTTTGGACTCGAAGGACTTCAAAACATATCTTTCTCGAATATCGAAAATGTGACACGATTACCTACAATACTTCCTCTTACTATGAGTATGAGAAAGTAAAAACTGGTATTATATTATAATAATGATTACTCTCAATGTAATCAATCATTTAAATTAAATCAATAAACAAATTTGTTTATTTAAACTGATTTCCTGCCTGCATCCTTGTATAAAATCTAACTAATAAATGACTATGTAGATGACAAATTTAGAAAAAAATAATTTTTAAAACGCTGTTTATATGAGTTTTTCCAAATATGCGGTTTCTTCATGAAAATTATTTGCCATTATAGTAAATAATTCAATATAATACATGACCACTCCTTAAACTAGAAACCAGGAAAGAACTGTTTATGGGAACAACAAACATCCCACACAGCGCACTAGATATAGTGGGCTTATAATGAGGTGAAATATACATGTTTACACTTTCAACTAATTACATTGCTTAAATAATTGCAAATTTAATTAAGTAATTGCTGGTGACTTTAACTTACCGTCAATTAATTGGAATAGTCTTTCAGATAGCTTATCTAGTTCAGCCCAGTTACTTGTGGATACTTACTCTTATATGAACATGCGCCAGAGTAATAATGTTTTTAACGATAGAAACGTAGTTCTCGACATGGTATTTTGCTGTGACTGTAACCTTCAAGTTCCAAGCGCTGTTGACCCTTTGTTTAAAATTGAAGCTTGTCATCCACCGTTACAATTTTCATTAGACATATTTAATGAAAATATGAAGTCAATGGACCATTGCATTTCAGTGTATGATTGCAGGCACTGTGATTTTGTATCTGTGAGTCACTATATTGAATCTATAGACTGGGTCACAACTCTTCACAATTTAGATGTGGACAGTAGTTTTAATATTTTTCTCAATACATTACAAAATGCTATTGCATATAATACGCCCATCAAGAGAATATCTGATTCCAAGTTTCCTGCATGGTTCACCTCAGATATAAAGAAACTTGTATTCCGAAAAAAGCTTGCACATTTTATCTATAAGAATACATCTAAGAAAGAGGATTATCTTGAATTTGTTAAACTTAGAACTCAGTGTAATTTGCTGGTTAACACTGCTTATAAGGAATATATAAACGATATTGAGAACTCTATCATCAATACTGCAGAAAACGATAATAGTAGAGTGAAAAAGTTCTGGAATTACATCAACTCTCTTTTAAAAAATCTAATTCCATACCAGAATCCATGTTTCTTGATAACATTGTCTCATCCAATCCACAAAGAAAGCTCATCTATTTGCTTCCCATTTCTCAAGCGTCTATACATTCAATAGCAAACCTCAAGATGCTTAAAACCATCTATCTTTTAATTCAGTGAATATATTGTCATTAACCATAGACTCTTTTCAAGTGGTTGAGAAACTTGCCTTGCTAAAGGAGAATAAAGGTTCAGGACCCGACGGAATTTCGCCTAGGATTCTCAAAAATTGTTGTGCTTCATTAGGACCTATTATAACTATATTATTTAATAAATCTCTATCTGCAGGCAAATTTCCAGCTCATCTTGGACGTATACTCTTCAAAATGTTTATAAACGATATTGCCGTAATCACCAATAATAGTAGTGTTCAGTTGGCTGTTTTTGCGGTTGATCTAAAACTTTACTCCAAGATTGCTTCTATAGAGGATTCCTTGCAATTGCAGAGCATTTTAGATAAGCTTCAAGAATGGTGCATCAACAATAATATGAAACTTAATATTAACAAATGCAGAGTTATGACTTTCCATAGAAAGCAACCATTCATATATTGGTATATAATATTGGTGGTGTTCGGTTGGAACGGGTGAGTCAATACAAGGATCTCGGAGTTCTTATGTAACCTGATCTCAGATTTGTCTGACAAGATCTGACAGATTTGTCTGAACTCTTTGCGAACAAGAGTCTTGGATTTGTATCAAGATCTTGCAAAAGTTTCAACAACGTAATGACTAGATCGTTGTATCTGTCCCATGTTCGACCAATTCTTGAGTACTGCTGTGTGTTCTGGTCTCTTTATCACAACAGCCACATAGATACTTTCCAGGCGACACCATCATCTATTAAGATCTTAGGTTGTACCTTAAAATTCAAAATTTAAATGTGCGTAGACAACTTGCTGATTGTATTTTTATTTTCAAAATTATTCACCATTTTATTGATTGCAATAACTAATATACCTCTTAAATTTTAATATTCCTAGATGTTCCACTAGACAAAAAATAACTCATAATATTTCCTATTATGACTGTGATTACGTTAAATGGGGTCCTCTTCCTAGAATGATGCCCCAATTAAATAACTTCTCTATTGATATTTTTAGCATGAACTTGACGAAATTAAAAAATTATTAGTTAATAAAGAAGCTTTTATTAAATTTTAGTTATATATATAGATTTAAGTTACTGAATCTTACTTGCTATTAAGAATTCTTTAAATTTTATGTTATCAATTTTTATATTTTATATTGTACATTGTATTTTTGTATAATGTATTATTTGTGTTTAATATTCTCTTAAACGTATTTTCATGTTCTATTGGCTTTTGTATATTATAATAGTATTTAAGTTTGTATGTTTAAATATATAATTGGGTTTTACCCGTTTAATAAATAAATAATTCATTGTTCTTTAGACTTGGAATATTTTTGACTTAAATTTATTTTATAAGTTAAATTTATTAAAGTACATGTAAATTTCAACTATAAATTTCTTTTAGTTTCAGAAGCTGGTTTTGACACATTGCACATTGTTTCAATTAATCCGAATCTAAGACGAAATGGGTTCTCTCATAGGACAGGCATGTTCGATTTAATGACAACTAATGTTGACCCACAACTGGTAGTTCGAAGAGGGCAGCCGTTTATCTTAGAGCTCACTCTCAATCGACCATTCAACAAGGAAACGGACAGCATATCCTTCATATTTTACCATAAATGTAATAAAAACAACAATTTGAAAAAAATCATTTATGTACTGTATCTATTTTTTTGTTTTTTGTTTGGCATTAGCACGAGCCATAACCACTAACACAAGCCATTACTTTTTAGTTCTCTTCCTAGGAGCCTCTACAGCTCACTGTCCGGTGACAGGCAGTGCTATCTATAAAGACAGAACACTGTCCGTCCGGAGGCCGGTAGTGCACTGAGAAGGCTCCGGGCGGGCGCAAATGACCATATATGTTGACGCACCTTAAATTAAAAAAAAAAGTTAAGGTTAATGATGAGCATGAAAGTGCATTGCACAATAATGATGAATCCTTCTTAGTAAATAATTTTTAATAATACATGACCTTTTGATGGAAAGGACAAAACTATTAACAGCATTACATATTTCTAATTTGGTGCTTTTAGTAATGTAGTCAAAAGGCGTGGCCATTATTTTAGATATCCTACCTAGTATCATTTTCCTCTCGCTCATATATGCGAGGAAAAGCATATAAATAAATGTTCCATCGTTTCAAACTCTCCGCATTCACTACAAAATGATGGATGTATCTGTTATACCAATCCTGTGATTGTAAGCTTTACAAAAACCGTGATGTGCTCGACACAATGTCCTGTTACTTCTTTTAGTAATGAACTGTGCAAGATGCCATGGTCTCCTGCTAACTTTAGGATTAAATGATTTAGAAAATTAAGCTTTTAATGAGAGAGCTTCAACTCCACTTGATGAGTCTGATATTATGATAATTATAATTAAGAAATAAAAATATTATTCATAATTTCTCTGATTATTGGAAATGGAGAGGCGACTACACGAAACTGATTAAGAGTCTTGGCATCACAGTTTACATAGAGGTGTAAATTCTTGAGTTAGTGTATTCATTTGCAAATCTAAGCTCATCTCATATTTTTGCTTCTTCATATTTTTTTATGACTTACAAACAATCATATTTCATATAAAAAAAAAAAAAACTAAATACTGACATGCATTTGAGCCAACCATAAGAGATATAAATGGCATTAAATTTTGCTTTGCACCCAAATCTACTCATACACGATTTTCTATAATGTTTGAATATTAAAAGTGTTTTCAGTTGAGGCTCTCTTAGTTAAGGCTGGTAACAGAAAGTGTTTCTAAAAGAATGTCCAAATCCTCCTCTTTTATAAATGCTGAATCAAATATAAATTATTAATTATAATATTTGTGGAATAGTGGCTAAATATCCGTCAATTGGCCGTAAAACAATGATTGCCATGCCACTAGTTATGGAGGCTGAAGGCAGTTCTGAAAAGGCATGGAGTGCTGTACTTGATAAATCTGAAGGAGTTAAAATAACCGTATTTGTAAGTAACAAGAAGATCTATGATATACAATTTTATTATTACAATGTTTAATATTATTAAAATTAATTATTTACAATTAGTTCTTAGTGTAGCCAAGGTGTTCTTTTGCAATTGAAAATGAATCAATATAAGCCAAATTTGAACCTCACGTGAAACGACTGAAGAAGAAATGTTTACCCTCTCATTCCTATCAGGATAAATTTGTTTTAGATTACTGCTGCCGCTGATGCAATTATTGGAAAATGGAAAATGGAAATTGATTCAATGTTCAAAAATCAAGGATCTAACAATTACAAATATAAAACTTTTATTTATATCCTGTTCAATGCATGGTGTATAGGTGAAAATTAAATTTCAATAAATTCAAAAATTTAACATTAAAAATTCAAACTTTTTTAGCATGAGCCTTTTTACATAATAGCCATATTTTTTCTTTTAACAGACGACCCTGTGTACATTGATGGTGCTCCAAATAGAAAGGAATATGTTACAACAGAAGTTGGTGCAATTTGGAAAGGATCATATAATAAACCATTTTTCTCGTCATGGAAATATGGACAGTTTGATAAAGATGTTTTAGACTGTTCCTTATACCTACTTGAAAAAATTTCAAAACTGCCATTAACTCAATATGGTGATCCTGTAATGGTTGGAAGGGCGGTCGCTGCAGCAGTAAGTAATTTATATATAAAACCCAGCAAATTAATAAGTTATTTAAACGTTTGTATTAAAAGAACTTTTTAAAAGGTAAATGCCCCAGATGACAATGGAGTGGTATATGGTATGTGGAGTGAGGATTTTAGGGGAGGAACAAGACCAACCCAATGGATAGGAAGCCCTAAAATACTTAGAAAATATTACAAGACACAAAAACCAGTTAAATATGGCCAGTGCTTTGTATTTGCTGGAGTGGCTACTACAGGTGGGTAAATAGTTATTATGTTATATTTTAGAACAGCTAGAAACTAACAGTTATATAGATTCTGAGATTTACAAATTAAATACTTCCTCTTACTAGGAGTAAAAAAAAAGTCTGTACTATATATAATACATTCTAAATAAAGTTCTCCAGAGATTTGTTTATCAAGGAAAAAGATTGAAATAAAATGCAATTTCTGTTGTTGCTAATAAAATGCAATTTATATAAATATATGCGTATGTTGATGTATCCACACACACACACATATATATAGGAATTCCCTTTTCGTCACCTGGTAAATTTGCCAGCCTCTAATAGCTCCCATTCTACCCTATTATTTTAAATATCTTAAACTCAATTAAGAGTGATACTTGGCAGTTCAAGATTCATCTCTTTGATAGCTTGGCCACAAATGTTTTGATGTATGGATACGAGGTTTGGGCCGCTTCGTATGAAGAATAAGTTGAAAGGATTCCGTTTAAATTTATGAAATCACTTTTACACATTCCCCGCTCAACATCCGACTCATATGTCCGATTAGAGACAGGAAGAAGTTCATCTCAGATTAAGAATTTTTAAATATTTATTAAGATGATATCTGAAACATCTATTAATGCCTAGCAATCGGCTACAAAAAATTTGTTATTTGTGTGTGTAGAACTTTTCGAATATAGTAAGATTCCTTTTAACTGGTGACGTATGGCCAGAGCTACTTGTTAGAAATTGGAGCTGGATAACATTTGGAATGTTCAGGTTCCCGTTTTCTTCCAAGTCTGTTGGAGTCATTCAAAAACAATTTTATATCTAAAGATGTAATTAGGGTAATTTCGTCATCATATAATCTAGTATTTAGAAATATAATTATGTTAGGACCTGGAGAATCTTATCTTTCACTACAGTGCCATATTAATAAGCTAAGGGTTTGTGCCCAATTAAGATTGTCTAGTAAAAAGTATAGTAGAATTTATCTTAATAATATAACATACAAATTTGAGCCTGAATATAGATACAAATTTGCCCTTCATGTATATCTGTTAATGACAGCATAGGTCACTTTCTGCTATTTTGTCCTATATTAAATCACTTTACGCAGTTTTATCTGTCAATTCATATTTTATACCCATTAGATGATAATTCTCTATCTAACCTATTAGTAATAGATTCTCACACTAAAGTGAATAATTTTTTTCTTTATGTACCGAAGTCATTAAAGCTGAAAATTTTTATTCAAACTGATTTTCTTTATTTTGTATTGGATACTGTCCGTTCATTTTATACTGGAACCATTTAAGCAGTGCTTATGAGTTGACCTAATTATAACACTATTAATAATACTTCATTTTTTGGAAAAGCAAGAACGAATCATAACGCTAATAAAGATTTAATCCGAAAAATAACTGCGAAATATGGACGATATAAAACGTTTATTGCTCTTATCCATTTTGTTTGTGTTAAAACAGCCCTTGATAGTGACAATTCCTCTTCTAATTGTGAGAGATGACAAATTAATAATAATATGTATTTTTATGGTAATTATGAATATGAAGCA
This sequence comes from Triatoma infestans, assembly GCA_011037195.1. Taxonomy (NCBI): domain Eukaryota; kingdom Metazoa; phylum Arthropoda; class Insecta; order Hemiptera; family Reduviidae; genus Triatoma; species Triatoma infestans. Next base: position 7,116 of record JAAEAF010005745.1, on the reverse strand, counting down.
GATATAAGCCTCTCCACAACGCGTAACTAATGCATGTATTTAAAAAAGCATTAAACGTGAAACGTGGCATCATATATGAATTTTTGCAATTCCATTTGGTTGCATTACCGCATTTATTTCTTTCTCTCTCTAAATCTGAAGATAGCTTTAATGAAGTCAAACAACAGACCTTTGCACTGTTTCATGATTTTTAAAGTAGCATTTAACTTAATTAGTATTCAGAGCTCTCGGAATACCTTCGAGGACCGTCACTTGTTTCATGGCAGCTCACGACTATGGATGCAGTCATACAATTGATAGGTTTATTGGTGATGATGGTGAAATTCTTTCTGGATTCAGCAAAGACCTGATCTGGTATTTTCATTTTTGTTTTGTGAATTAGACATTATTATACAAAATTAATATTAGAATAATAATATGATAAAATTTAATATTGAATATAAGAAATCTCGAAGTAAAAAAAAAAAAAAAATTAAAGGAATTATCATGTTTGGAGTGAGATATGGACCAAAAGACCGGATTTAGGACCTGAATATGATGGTTGGCAAGTAGTTGATGGTACTCCACAAGAATTAAGCGATAACTTGTACCGATGTGGGCCAGCACCTGTTGTCGCTATCAAAAAAGGAGATGTACAAAAACCTTATGATGTTGCTTACGTATTTTCAGAAGTTAATGCTGATGTTGTATTTTGGAAATATCAAGGTCTTACACAACCATTAAAACTTTTACAAACTGACACAATTAGGTAATTAATTTTTAATTATCAGACATTTAAAGATATATATGTATATATTGGAGTTTATCAGCCGTCAGAAGTCAATATTTATCAAAATTAGTTCGTTTCGGGAGGGGGGGAAACGCTAAAGTTTCGTTTAATACCTTTTTCGAGGCATTATGTATGTATAGCAATATAAAGATTTGTGAAAAGTGAAAGTGAAAATATGATAGTTTGTAAAGAAATGTGTTTTACAAGTTATATCTTATTTACATTACAATTCTTGTGTTAATTATGATTACACAAAAAACATAATATTTGAATGTAGAATACATCATTTGGGAGGCACCTATTTGATAAAAACCGAACGTTTCTCACATGAAAAAGCAAACGAATGTTTTCTCATAGCGGTGTATGGGGGTTGTAGTGGGGGGACGATTGTGGGGGTTGCGATGGGGGGGTGAATAACGTATACTAGGTATGTAGCAACTGTTATATGACAAATACTGTTTTAATTTTTATTTTATGCATTATTCTGGAATAATTGTTTTTAGGTGGCACTGAGAAATCTCAGATATTAACATTTAAATGTGTTTATTCATTGTTGCCTCTCTACAATGTAGTCTTCTCTACCTGCCACTGTAGGTAGGATTGTACTTGTCCCCTTGTATATTATTAATGTTAGGACATATGAGCACAATTTGAAATTAAAAAATTTGTCATTCTATATATAACTGCATAAACTAGAGTAAAAGACGTTATGTGAGTGTTTCACACAGGTTTTTTTTTTTTTTAACTTACTTTTCAGGGTCGGACAGCTCATCAGTACTAAAGCTGTAGGATCATATGAAAGAGAAGATCTTACAGATCAATACAAATATGAGGAAAGTAAGTCTGTTCTCTATAAAATGATCTAGCTGTTGATACTACAAATTTGGTAAAAAGAAAAAACTAAATAATTAAAATACTTATATTGAATCTTTACCAATATAAATTTATTTTAGAAAGTAGAGAGGAACGGTTAGTAATGCTGAAAGCATTACAATGTAGTGACAATATGAAGAGCCGTTATTACTTGAATGAAGAATTCAATGATGTTAAATTCGAATTGCAATTACTGGAAGATATAACAATAGGAAATTCTTACAGGTAAAACATAATATCACCCCTTAATTTCTTAATGCTTTTGATTCTAGATTGAAAGTTTTTTTTTTGTTTTTACACAAAAGTGGCCACCAAGGCAGAATAAAACAATTTATTAAATGAAAACAATTGATTTTTTTTCAGCGTTTATTTAAATGCAATAAATGTTAGCAAAATAAATCACAAAATAACTGTTAAATTGAGAAGTGCAACACAAAATTACCATGGAGAAATAGTAAACATTATTAAGAGAGAAGCGAAAAGTATAGCAGTTTCTGCAGAGAGTGGTGAGTTTTAATCAAGTTCCAACATTTTATCGATTCTCCACAAAAATGTAAGCAATATACATAACATTCAAAGTATTTCTTAGAAATGTATAAAATATTTTTTGCTAAAAGTAGATAAAAGTTTATATAACTTACATTGCGTTTGTTATTTTAGAAGAAAAATTGGTAATGGTAATAAATTATGAAGATTATTCATCATATATCAGCGATGATATTATCTATCAAGTATGTGCACTGTGTAAAGTCGAGGGTACTGATTTTGAATATTTTGCACAAGATGACTTCAGGATGGTTTTACCATCAATAACAATTGAGGTATTTCCACATTTCTATAAACATCTTAGAATCATTTATATATAAAAAAAATTACTTTCTCTTTTATTTGATGTAAGAGGGAGGAACGCGTCGTGACCGTTTTGATATTGAGATTTCCTCAGAGGAAACATTTTTCTTAGCGAATGGTATGTGTGTGGGTCTAGTGTGATACAGAATATCTCAAAAACGAAAACTTGCAAGAAGCTCAAACTTGATCTTCCATTTAGATATTACCCGCATCTGTGATGAAGCTTTCAATGCAAAATCGACCACCGAATGTGGAACTATACTATTGATTAAATCTTATTACTTTTATTGCAAACGAGGAAAATTGATTTACGGCGGTGTTCTGGGAGTCTGCAACTGAAGTTTTCCTCTAAATACTATTTCAGCAGAATGTATGATTCTAACACCTGTAAAATTTTAGGATATAATAAAAACATGACCGGATTTCTATTTGAAGGGGATCGGTTACTGGGACTTTGCAGAATATGTTTCGGAGTATGAATTTTCTTGAAAAAGGCAACAACAATTTTCTTTAAACTTGAAAAGCTAATTGCTTACATATACAACCTGTTCGGTCGCGGCTACTCTGAAGAATAACTCTTCGTTCTTCTTTCTATTTTATTTCAATAACTCTGTTGACATAGTTGGTGTTTAAAATTCCTTAACTTTATTTCTTTGTATTCCTTCACCCACCCAATTCTCGCGATTCTTTCTCTTCCTAAGTATTTCCTTCTCTCTTTCTCCTACTAACTAAGTAAGCGGCTTCCTTTATGTTTTCATCTTTATTCCCTATGTAAAATAGTGCTTTTGTGAACAAAACTTGCCTTTTAGGTTACTGTATAGTGAACTCAAGTTGTCGCCGCTATCAGTGTTCCTCCCGAAAGATGTTGTGCGCCGTAGGCTGTTATAAACTCAATACTCTCCACGCCGTAGCTTACATTCTCACTTCGCGTCTTGTGAGTGAAATATTGTGAACTATAGCTTATTATTTTTGGCACATGATATTCGCCTAATACCGTACCTACTATCTCTTCCACTTTCTCTTGCCCTTTTTAGCCTCTCCTACACTTTCCTCTCGGCATACTCCCACGCTTTCTACTCTCTTGTCCTCTAGCCAATTCTGTCTCCTATTCGCATTACTTGTTCGCTCACGCCATGCACGCCCACACACTCATACACACTTTTTTTCTCTTCCCTTTTAGTTCCATCAACTTTTGGAGCCTCCCTTAAGCTAACACAACCACACTATCACCGCATCGCAGCCAGGATTGTACTTCTTATTCTGTACCTCTTCTTTCTGTGGGTAAATCTTTTCCTTCAAGCTTTCATCGCCCCGCTACCCTTTTTTCCACTCTGTACTTACGGTGAGAGGGTTCCTATGCCCGCATTTATAGGATTTGAGAAATGGTATGCAGATACTTTGTTGCAACTTCTTGGACTCTAATTATACCTCTTTCTCCCCCACGTCTTAAAATTTTATTCATATTTTTGGGTTGCTAGCTAAAAAAAAAAGATTGCGGAACGCTGGCTTAGTAAACATTGCAAGTTTAAAGGAAATTGGATATTAGAATTATTGTAATTGTAGTTATTTGAAGTCGTTGAATTTCATTCGGTTCTGTTTATTACAGCTGGAAGGAACTCCAGTCGCAAATCAAGTCCTACATGGTTCAGCTTTCTTCAAAAATCCGTTACCAGTGAAACTGAAAAATTGTGTATTCTTGATAGAAGGCCCTGGATTGGAAAAAGGCCTAAAATACAAAATTAAAGAGTAAGTAGAGAGTAAATAAGTAAGTAAATAGAGAGTAAGTAAGTAAATAAGTAAATAGAGAGTAAGTAAGTAATAAAGATTAAGTATTTTATTCATCATTTATCACTTAATGAATCAGCATCATAGAAGATATTAAAAGAATCATTCAATAAGAAGTACAATTTGTTTTTTGTTCATTGCTTATACTACAGTTACAAGGAAACTAGCGCAAAATCATTTAATAAAATGTATATATAACAGACAGTAAATTCAGTTCTATAACTACTATGATTTAATTCTATATAAAGAAATCTTTATATTTATTGCTAAAAATTCGATTCAAATATGAATAATATAAATTCAATTTTTACAGCGTACCTGCCCATGGCATGGCGAAAGTTTATTTCAAAATGACTCCAACATTTTATGGAAAGCAAACTATACTAGCAAAATTCAATTCCAACTTATTAAATAATGTTGATGGTTATTTAACAGTTGCAGTAGATGAAGGCAACGTCAACGGAAGCTATAGAAATACAATAAACTAAACTATCAAGTTCATTGAAAGATTCATTTAATATTTTTCATAGTAAGTAAGATTGTTGAAGAACAGTTAGATAATCTTCACTCTAAATTATTTGTCTAAAGCGTAAACAAAAGTTTTCATGGCTTTTCAATAAATCTCTTTTCATTACTTTCATCTCCATATTTTTTAAGATGAAAGTAGCATTTTTGATAATAAAAGATATCTAGTATAATAAGCATTATAATCGTCATACGATTATAAAATCATTATGATATTATAAGTTAATTGTAACAAGTTTTTCAGTCATAAAATAACTTCAAAAAATTTATTACTGATGTTTAGCAAAACACTTACAAGGAAAGTAGCAAACTACAGTTACTAGTAATTTAATCAGCAAAGGGTTGATAAATTTTATTCTTCTCTTCTAATTCTCATGACTTAGGAGAGTTCAATAGCATAATAATTATCTGTTCAATTAGGTCTTAATGAATCAGCATCAATATACCTTGCTAATTAATATAATTTCCTAATTTATATAGAAGAACGATTATGTAAATACTCTGAAAAAATGTACAAATATTTCGAATGAAGGTTAAAAAAACCAAATATAGATTTAAGCATACATGTTCAGAACAGAGTTGTATCTCTTGACAGCTTATTTCGAATCTCGGCCATTGTACTTCAGCATAATTAAAAAAAAAAACTAAATAACGCATATTATTTTGTTTTATTTTTAACTCTTTAGATTAATTTGATTTGTAATGAAAATAATGGATTAAATATTTTAATAAGTAAGTGTTATTAAAAATTTGAAAAAAAATTGTTATTTTTTCCAAGAAATATTTTACCAGAAATATCTGCCGAATTCTCCCTTCTTTTTATTTCTTATTGCCATAAGAATAAGCATCGCGTGTAAAATTTTCGAACTTGTACATATATGTGCAAGTGTTCGTGTTTATGTGTAAATGACATATTCAATCTCAATAGATCCATCTTCAACTTTTTCTTTTACAAAATTCAATTTAGTATCCATATGCTTAAGGTTCTTTTCATCAAGATATTTGAATGCCTTAATGGTACTTTGATTGTCTTCATAAATACTGACCCTTCTGCAATAATTCCTAAACCATATAATAATTTGCTGATCCAACAAGCTTCACTGCTGCATCACAGAGAGATACAAATTCTGCTTCTGCAGCATTAAGAGCGACAGTTTGCTGCTTTTAGGACCTCCAAATCACATATTTTGGTACACCTTAAAGAAATAACCTGTCGTGGACTTTCGATCAACATCCCTTGCCCAATCGGCATCAGCATAACCCACAAGAGGTAACGAATATTTATCCACAGAAATCTTTAATCTATAATTAATTGTTCCTTTAATATCTTAAAATTCTTTTAAGAGCAGTCCAAAACTGTTCACATGGTTTTGACTAGAAACGACTTAAATAATACACCGATGTAGATAAATCCAGCCTAGAGCCTATAGTAGCATACATTAAGGAGACACTAAGTGACCTACACATATTCTAATGACATATTTACAAAATATCTGTATCTATTTTAAAATTAACATCCATAGGAATGCCATAGGATTACACTGTTCCATACCATACTTTTTCAACCAGACATTAAATGATTCGACTGATCAATGTACAAATCATCACCTTCCTTACAAATTGATATTCCTAAATATCTCAATTTACTATCACCTAGATCTTTCATCCTAAAATTTAAGAATAGAGCTTCTTTTAACACAGATATCTCGCTTAAACTATCACTTAAAATTAATAAATCGTCAACATAAACTAATACATACATAATTCCCTTGAAGTATAAACAGTAATCATTCACAGATTTTTTGAAACCTAGGTCCGTCTAAAATCATGAAACCGTTGGTTCCAATATTTTGGAGACTTTCTAGACCGTAAAGGGACCTTTTTAACTTAAGGACAAACCCATCTTTAATCTTAAGTCCCGGGGATGGTTTTAAATAAACGTCCTCCTCAATATCCCCGACCAGGAACGCACCCTTTACACCTAATTGATTAAGAAAATATTTTCTCTGAACCGCTACCGAAAGCAAAATTCTTAAAGCCTGAAGTCTTAAAACTGGAGAACATCGTCAAAATTTTCTTTTTGCTGAAATCTCTTGGCCACAAGCCTAGCATTATACATACCATCGTGTCTCCTAGTAAACACCCACTTACAGTCGATCAGTTTTTGATTCTGAGGTTGAGGCACAACATTCCATGTCTCGCTCTCCTGTAAAACATCAAACTCCCCCTGAATCGCCTTTATCCATGCATCCTTGTCTTCCAAGGTATCAATCTCCTCATAAGTTTTAGGCACCTCATCAGTGTCCAACAATCTA